>JAODLM010000582.1:0-100000 GCA_036937905.1 Salvia rosmarinus
GTGTTCAACCGAGCGAGGGAAATTGGGAAGCGCGCCGAGTGAACCGGACGTCAGCGAGGCGGGCGGGCGAGGCGCGCGGGCGCGCTGCCACATGGCGGCGAAGCGCTGGCGCGCAAGGCGCAGAAGCAGCGGCCACTGCGCGCTAGGTACTCGAGCGCGCGAGGAGCGCTGGCTGGGACGCCGGGCTGGAGTCACGGACGCGCGGTGATGGTGCGCGGGCGTCCGGTGCGGCGACGGAAGTCGTGCAACTTTGTCGTCGCCTGCTTCTTCCTCGCTTGAACTCCGACATCCGCCGCCAAGAACTCCCCACAAAAGATCTTCATTATACATTATTTCGCAGATTCAATTCATCCTATTTAATGCCGATTTCTGCAAAACATTGAAACGAACCAAGTAAGTCCAAACGATAAATAATAATCGAACTAACGGCAATAAAGGGATAAACTAATGAAGACAACATGCAAAACAATACCAAGATTCAGACAATTTCAAACCAAACAACCCCCACACTTATTCATTGCTTGTCTCAAGCAAAGTCTATACCAATAAGAGAAAATAACTCAGCAACTTTAAACTCTTAATCCAATCAATCAAACTCTTTTGAAATCAAATATGATGAATACATAATCAAAGTCAATGCTAAACAAATCTAAGATTGTGAGAAAGTCAACAAACAAGAGGATCATTTTGTTCGCATCTAACTCTCGTTGTATGAATTAACTAAATTGTTACCTTTAGCAACAAGTTCTTTGAGAACACAAAGAAAATATTAACTGATTTTTGGAACAATGTTCGGTGAAGTCTCGATGAACTCGAGTCTCTATCGCTGATTTCCATGCCCATTTCTCAATTTACGAGAGAGGCAGTAATTCCATCCTCCATTTATGTAATCTCATCAATAAACATAGAAAGTCTTAATCGATTTGGAACAATGGTTTAAGTGAATTCTCGAGAACTCGAGTCTCCTATCGTGGTTTCCCATGCCCATTTCTCAATTTACGAGAAGGAGAGTAACCCTATCCTCCGCTTTCGACAATCATAAAGACAATATTTTTTTTTTTATTTTTATTTTTATTTTTTTTAAAGAAACAAGTATATAGGTAACCAAACCATAACATCCCCCTAACATTAGCCGGACAAATCACATCAATAATCCCGATTTAAGATTTATTCACACAACCTCGCTCATTCACATTGCACTTCAATAACGTAACATAGATAAAAGGAACACATGCGTTTGACCAATACCAGTCGTCATAAATTACAATCCTAACTTATTCAATAGTACATAAAAACTCGAGTACAAGACGACAAAATAAGATAGATCCATGATGCCAATCATGCACTTACCCCGAGCACAACATATACAACTATATCATCAACCCCTCCCCCTGCACACATAGACGGAAAGCACTATCCTGTAGCTCTAAACATGAACGACACAATAAGGCCAAGAGAACTAGACTTCGATAATGTACCAGAGAAAAGAGTGCGGGCGGACATCGAAGTTCCAAGGATAGTCCCAGTTAAAGTACTAAAAGATAGGAAAACAAACAAACCACAAAAGGTAAAACAACGAACACCTAAATAAGGACGTGAGCAAAAGAAATAAGGAAATATATACATACTCCAATGGAAGCCTCTCACCTATTGGTCCCATGGTGGATGGTGGTGGAGAGAAGTGCGTGGGATGGGACCATGTGTCCCACTGGCTTGAGGTCGCCAAATGTCGCTCACGGCGTCTCAAAGCGGTAGAACATTCTGACGGAAATCCCAAACGCCGGTGAAGATTGATCAAGGCGTTGAATCACATTTTGGCGCCAAGACACGATATACCTCAAGACGGAACTCTCCAAACCCCGGGTCAAGATTGTCAACTCTATGAATTGTCGACCATCCGCTACCGATACCTCTCAAAGTTCTAATTCAAGCTAATGTCCCCAACCTGCTCGTGGAAGTGGCCTCATTGAACCGCCAAACTGAATCAAATGAGTCTAAGACCACCGAAAGTGTCGCCGGAACCGATGGGAGGGGCAAGGAGGGCGAGACATCGGCGCCGTCGGTCCTTCTTCTGCCCCGATCATCGTGGAATCTTCATCCATCGGGGAGTCAGTCCGACATTAGACCCGGATGGTCGGCTCGCCTAACGTGATATACTGACAAGACGCCGTGCTTCATAAGGAAGCAAAGATGCCGGTCGATCAATCAACCAAATCACCGAAAGTGATTGGAATATTCTCACGCCGTCGCCCGAACAGACCATCTTCACTAGTGATTCCTACAAAATACTGCTATAATGAAGCGGTATTGGCTCAAGGAGAGTTTGCTTACGCCCGCCTCATATAGCTCAAATGCGCCATAAGAAAGGCGATGCACAAACCTTCGTTATCGACAAGACACCACAAGAGGAAAAGCTCTATAGCACTCACTTTATCGCGTTTTCCCTCGTTAGTTGTATGCTTAGAACTTATGAGAGATAACCAAAGCAGGTCCCGAATAAAGGCCAGAGTGCTTCACTGATGACCAATTGTCAAAACCAGCTAAATTTTCCATGTCTCAACCATAGGGAAATCCTCGTACATCGTAAAACCACTACTATGAAACCCAAACCTCACGCTTAACCTTAGTGTATTAGCGTATCTCGCCCCCAACCGACGTAGAGGCGATTTAAAATCATCGGGCTCTAGTGTCGCATAAAACTCCCTAACAATATTCTTAAAACCATCTTCCGTTCCCTAAGTGTCAAACCAAGGCATCCTATAATTTCAAATATCGTCACGCATCCATCAACACCCAAATGGTTAAAATATTCCAACTAATCAACGGGTGATATATCTTCAAACTAATAACGGAGTAAAGATACCTTCTGGGGCGTAAAATCGCGAACGGGCATTGTAGTTCGCCCAGACTGGTTGTTCACCCGATCCCAAGCACCTTCACGGGCCGGGTCAGCTTCGCCAAAGAGGCGAGAGGGTTTTGTGCCAACCATGCTTCCGAAGGAGTCGGAGCTGGCTGAGCAAAGTGCGGGTGTCGGTGGTAGAGGTCGGCTGGGCGCGGCGAAGGTGCCGCCTGCCGAGAGGAAGGGAAGGCGCGGTGAGGCAGCCGACCGAGAGGGACGGGGCGGAGCTGCATGGACGCTGAACGCGCGACCGACGGAGCATCGGCGTACGAGCCTGGTTATGGAGAGAACGCGCTACTCTAGAGGCGGAAAGGGCGTGCGGCGTCAACGCGCTGGTTGTAACGCCAGAGCGGGCGGAGATCGCTAAGACGGCGCCATGGTGAGGCGAGTGAGAACGGCGCCCAACGAAGAGCGCAAGCTGTTGCGGCACGAGAACGGGTGGGGAGACGGACGCCAGGCGTTGAGTAGTTCGCCGCCAAATTGCACCTGAGGGCGCGACGTCAAGTCTTCTGGATTTGGAACGAAAGGGCTTGCCCCTAATATGTCCCGACTCACAACGAGTCGGTCAGAGAAAGGCACGCCAGCCTACAACGAGCGCCGTCAGAGTGGTTTGTTTTATACAGTACGCGAGCCGGTCTCGATCGAACGCCGCCAGAGGGCTTCTTCCAAAGGTCGAGCATCGTTTGGTTCCGAGCGCAAGCTCGCAAAATCATTCTGCCATTTTACGAACGCCGTCACACCAACCCTACCGAAAAGCTAATGACTCAATTCAACGCCGCCTCTTGAACGGACGAGAAAAAGCATGTATTTTCCAACGCTGGTGTTCGTATGAACGCCAATGAGAATGGCTTCTCGACTTCTTCTCGAACCCGTTCGATTGAGCGCCAGTGAATCGACTTCCAGACATCCACCGAAAACTTCATCGCCAACTTGCAACGGCCCAGACATCTTTTTAAACGCCGCCCCACTTTAAAAGTCTGACACGATGTAGAAAATCGTGATAACCAAACCGCACAAATCAAAGGAAAAGAAAAGAAAACATCGAAACCGGTAAACTCCCACGTAGTATTTCGCTAATGTCGTGAGTCGACATAATCCTGGCCAAACGTGCTGGGACGTAATCCAAGTAACGCTTCCATCTTCCGACCTCACGATCAAAGCACGGCTCGACTCACGACCGCTCACGTAAATGATCCGCTATTTATTGGTCGCAGACAAACCGCTCCATGGGAAAACACCTCACGTAATAAAGGGCCACTCCACCCGAGTCGAGCTTCCCAAAAAGTTTCACCGAGATCCGAAATAACAAAGACCTTCATTCCTTGGCCTTAACTCTTTCGACCATTTCCCATCATGAACCTCTGACTTTCCTTGTAAATACGGGCTGCCTTTATATGCGTTCCAAGCTTCTCGAGTTCGTGATCCGAGAGCCTCTCCTCGCTTCGCTGATCAAGATTCATGACCTTAATCGCCTGCAATGCCTCGCGCTCGATCTCAACGTGACAGCACGCTTCCATATACAAGCCGACAGGGACTCATCCCCAAAATGCTCTTGAAAGCACCGTATGCCCAAAGTGCAAGATTCACGTTTCATCGACCGAGCCCCCGGATGGTTGACTGCCTTTCGCACACCTCGATCCGCTTGTTGCTTGTCTCACCGCCCCTGCTTCTTGACGACATGCGGACACCTTGTGGGTGATGCCGTTTTCCATGAGCTTTTTGAACAACTTATTACGTAAATGTGCCCCCATCACTTATGATCGCTTGTAAACCAAACATGCAGAATACCTCTCGACAAACTTCAAGACAACATTAGCATCACTAGTCCGCTGGAAGCTGCTTCACCAACTGACACATAATCTAGAAGCAAGAATATTCAAAACCATTAGACTTGGGAAAGGCCCCATGAAATTAATACCCCAAACATCGAAAATTTCAACTACTGTGATATTGTCTGTGGGCATCTCATTTCTCCTCCCACATTCCCAACTCGCTGCATCTCGTCACTACGAGTAGAGGTGAGTAATGCCCTTGAAAGAGTCCCGTAAGAGACCACTCACAAAGACCTTGAAAGCTTCGTCACCACCAAAATGTCCCCACAAGGCCGGGTTTCACGACACAACCTATGACTGGCTTTGTCCCTCATCGTGACGATCTTCTAAACCACCTCGTCTTCCCGAAGTTTGAAAAGGTATCGATCATTCCCAGCATTCAGATACACTAAAAATCTCTTCCTTCGGTGAAGTCAAATCAGTCTCAAGGAGCCACAAACCAAGTAATTAAAATATCAAGATACCACGACGATGAATTGATTTCAAAGCATGCTCAAAAGGATAAGACCAAGACCTCTTCAAGGAGTACAAACGAAGGGATTCGAGACGAGACAAATGGTCACCACACAATTGTCACTACCCTTCCTATCTATGATTTCTAGATCAAATTCTTGCAAAAGCATGACCCAACTAATTAATCTAGTTTAGCCCGAGATTTAGTCAACAGAATCTTAAAGCAGCAGCGATCATCGCGAACAATTACCTAGAACCAACGATATAAGCTCAAACTTATCCAAAGCAAAGATTACAAAAAAGCTCTTTTAAAGTAGTGTAATTCATTTGAGCATAATCCAGTTAAGTTAGCATAATAAATCACACGTCACATTTTATCCACATCGCCGACCTAAATACCTCCCACACCACATCTGTTAGCATTACACATTACTTTCAAGCTAGCGACCAATTGGCAACAACAACATACAGGCAGTAATATTCTCCGTGCAAATCAAGCATGCAAACATTTCTCATCAACTCGAATAGAACATCTAGCAAGAAGACATAAAGGTTGGTTAATCTAGAGAAGTTTTAATAAACCTACGTAAAAACCCGCATGTCCTAAAAACCCTAATCCCCTTATCAACGGGTGGAGGTACTTTCAATTACATCCACCTTAGCCTTGTCAACCCTCAATCCCATTCCTAGACACAATATGTCCCAATACAATCCCACTCTAACCATAAAGTTGACTTTTTCCTAACTAAGAGAGATTGCTCTCACACAACGTTTTAACACACGATCAATCTTATCTAGGCAATCATGAAAAGAAGATCCAAACCGAAAAGTCATCCATGAATACCTCGAGAAATTCCAATCATCTCGAGAAGATCGACATCATGCACCGCTGAAAGGCGTGCCAGCTTGCACGACATAAAGCAAGCATCCGGGCCGAGAAGATATGTCCCAAGGGACTTGTAAACGCCGCTTGCGCTTGATCCTCTGAGCTACACCGATAATAGCCGCCAAAACCATCAAGAAAATGAAATATTCATGTCCGCTAATCTATCAAGCATTTGATCAATAAAAGGTAGAGTGAAATGGTCCTTTTGTCGCGGCATTCAACTTGCGGTAGTCGATGACACACGCCACCGTAGTAGCCCTTGTAGGACCATCTCTCCTTTCGCTTTCCACCACCGTGATGCCTCCTTTCTTGGGCACCACATGTACTGGCTAACCCACCACGTCCGAGATAGGGTAGATTAGCCCTCCATCAAAAGCTTCAAGATTCCTCTTCACCACTTCACCGGAGATCGGGTTCACCTCCGGCATCAACACGTTTAACTCCATCCTCAAGCGTGATATGATGCATGCGTTGTCCGGATCGATCCCTGATGTCGGCTGACTCCACCCAAATGCAGCTATTCCTTCGTAACCCAAATGCTTCTTCTTCTTCCACATCGAAGCTCATAGGAGATTATTACCGCTTTTCATTCCTTCCTCCGTGAAAACATACTTCAATGTCACGCTTAGCTCCTTCTTTCTTAGAGCGTGGTCGGGCATACTAGCAACTTCACTTGCCCACTTTCCTCGTCACCGATCCTCGCAAAAACTTCCTGGCTATGCCTCGCAACAACACATTCTCGCCAAGGGATCAATAGCATCAATGAAAGCACAATCATCAATGGAATTTACGTATGAAACATCACAATCGTCCTACGTAAAAAGACACAGCCAAGCACAATCATTTTTAAAGTGCCACTTAACGTAATTAGCAACAGTTGCCATATGGCTCTCCCAATAACAATGTGCGTTCTTTCCATCTTCTCTAACCTCACCAATTTTAACACAACAAAATCATGTGAACTATCAACCCACCAACCTTAACTAAAATATCCTCAATAATACCCTTCGGATATCCGACTAACATCTCGCTAGTTGCGTATTACGCATGCGAAAGTTCTTAATTCCCAATTGTTTAAAATCGAAGGCATCAATTTATCCGCCCCCAAATCAAGCATGCCGTAAGCCTCCTTACCATTACCTAGAGCAATTTTAACGATAAACTACCTGGGTCCCTGAGTTTGGGCGTAATCGATGTCATAGGACGAATCGTCACGAGACCACGCACCTTCTCATAGTCTCCAAACTTCCTTTTTCGAAGCCATTGAAAATTTGACGAGGTCGGCACATTTATGATCACGTCCAAAAGAGGCAAATTGATGATTCACCTCGATTGCGAGTTTCAGAGAACTCGTTAACCGCCGATCTTGTTTCTATTTTCACCGAAAGGTATCGGAGGTAAGGGTTTTACTTATAACGGACCTCAAGATCCTTCTTAGTTTCTTCATCTTGAGATTTCACCGCCTCGGATTTTTCCACCTCATTCTCAATCACACGACCACTTCAAAACAAAGGATACCGATTGAACACGGCTCATCGCGTGGCCGCCCGCGCGCCTTGCCCGCCCCGCCCAGCGCCTCGCCCTCTACAGCGTTCATTTCAAACCGGCGCTCGATTGCGTTGTTATATATAGGCTATTTTAGGTTATTTTGAGTCCGACATTATGTATTTTTCGGTTTCTCTCTCGAGCAGCGGCTGGAGCCCTAGTTCATCTGTTCTTCAATTTCTTCAATTCGGACATTGTTTAACGTCCACAAATTGATTTTCAGTTCCTTGGTTTTATTCTGATTCTTGCAATCTGATTGTGTAATTTTGGATTTGGATTGAAAGTAATTGATCGACTTTTGTTCCAATTGTTCTTGATCATTCGTTTACATATTGATTCGTTCTGCTTTCGATTAATCCCTATCTTGATTAGGTTCTTGATTAGTTCTTGTTTCAGGGTTTAATAATCTGAATTCTATGCAAGTGGTGTTGAACTTTAAATTCATGTTTAATCGTTCTTTGTTGAATTTCATTGATCCTTGTTTGAAGATCTAATTTAATTGCTTTTGATTTGTTTCATTCTGTGTTTGGTAGTTAATCATCTAGGGTTTGTGACCTCTAGTTTAGATCTATTGCTTTCGTAATTTAGCTCGGGATTGACAACCACAGCTTGGGTTTCTTTGTTTAATTCTCGTGTTTGATTCCTCGTATGTTTCAAAAACCCTTATTTGTATTAGAGTGTTTAGGATTTAATCGTTTTTCTGTGAGCAACACGAACATTAGGCCCTGTTAAGTTTTCCTTGAGAGACGACTAGGGTTAGCTTTCCCTACTATAACACCTCGTACGATTGCGAGTCAACTGAGAGTATACTTTTGGTTGAACACTCACCTCCAAGAAGAGGAATTGGGGAGACATTGACAATGTGGTGGTCTCGAGACGGCTAATTCGATCATGCAACTTTTTTGCAGCCGAAAAATGCACCCAAGCTCCGAACGCACCCAAACCGGCACGTGAGCATTAAAAATTACGTCCAGGGAAGTACCCCAGGCGTCGGACACACCAAAACCGACGCTGGGGTACTATTGAAATATAGGGAGTTCACCGGTGCGGACGGTAGCTTGAGTTTGAGTGCGAATCGAATTAGGCGAGAAAAAGTTGACCCAGCGTCGGACGCCATAAAACCGGCGCCGGGTCCATTATTTAATAAAAAAATATATATATATATATATATATATATATATATATATTATATATTATCGTGAGTTAGGGTTTCTTCTCTCTCTCTCATTTTTTTCTTCGTTGCTTTTTCTCGCAAGCGTGCGCTTAGTTCCTCGTCCGCTCTCTCATCCGGTCCGATGTTTGCCCCTCTCCGCGCTCAGCCTTTGCGCGCTGCAAGCCACCCCCAGCGCCCGCTTCCACTCCGTCCGGTGCTGTCACAGGCCGGCTTGCTAGCATCCGGCCTTCATGCTCAATCCGTCCGTGCTCCGCGTTCACAGCAGCGCCGCTCTCTCGGCGTCGGCGTTCTTAGTAAACATCGCCCTCGGTCCGGTGGCTTAGACTCGGCCCGTCAGTCACTCTTCCGGCTCTACCATCCAGTGTCACGCGCCGCACCCCAACGCCGCTCTTCTCCGTCCGATGTTTCCCCGAAGTGCCACGTGCCCCACAGCCAGCGTGCACTTTCTTCCATCCGACGCTCGCCTATCTTTCGCGCCCAAGGGCGCGCGTGCCTCCGTCGACCTTGTCGGTGCCGTGTGCCCCATCCGGCGCTACCTTCAAGCTGCGTCGTCGCACTTGATGCCGCTCTTCTCCGTCCCGGCTGCCTCCGATTGCAGCGCCCGTTTCCAGCTCGGTGCTCGGCCGTCCGGCATCGGTGCCCACTCGCACGTTTATCAGTATGGTTGGAATAAAACAGGCTAACGGATCCAGCTCTCGTCACCCTCGAGATGATGATGTTCCTATGGAGGAACCAGTGGAACATATCAGCATAATGTACTCAGCCACATTTCCAATTTATAATCCAGTGGAAGGTACACATTATCGGCGTTTTGCACATCAAGATATAACTCCTCCGCGTTAATTCAATTGGCAATTGATGCGAAGTTTAGGTCTTGAAGATAGAATAAATAAATATTTAAAGAACTTAGGACTGCTGCAATATGTTATGATGGAATTGTCGGGTTATTCCCGTTATTGGTTGAATTTTATTGCGATGAATTTTGATGATGAATCGATACTATGACTGTAAATCATTGGGGCAAGAGTATGTTGTCACGCCTAAGTATTATAAAGGGGTGTTTGGATTCCGACTTGCAGTGCGTGGTGTGCCCTACATTTAATATGAGAAGTTTGGCGAAATTATCGGGGTTTAATAGCGGTCATCGGTAGGAATGCCGAGTGGATTCATTAAGGATGCGGCATTAGCTATGGTGCATAAGTTCATCGCATTTAATGTTTTCGGGAATGAGCAGGCCAACAAGGTCAACACTTCTTTGAAGTTTTCTTGCTCACTTGCGGTCGAGAAGACGAAGGTTTCACCGACATTCTTCATTTGGGATCACTTGCAGGCCAGTGCGATTGCGTGAAATGTCGGTCGACCTTGTGTCAAATCCCTCTGATCATCGGTTCATTTAGGGATAATTAATAATGAGGATGACATATTCCTAGGCGAGATCGTCGACCTAAGATGATTGATCTTAGTGAACTTGGCGCGCTTTTGCGTATAATGAGGCGACTCTTGTATCTCGTCATTCGAGGTGTGTGAAGAGATATATGCATCGCTGACTCGCGAAGCAAGCGGCAGTGCGGGACCATCTCATGCGCCGGGAGATATGGTCATTTCGACACTACTATTGAATCCGAAGATGGGCGACCGACATCTGCAAGGCGAGAGGGATATAGAGGTCGTTCGAGCAATGCCGATCAAATCATCCAGTTCCCTTTTGACAAGGTGCATCAGGGCGGTATAATTCCATACGTGAAGAGTTGAGCTAGTTCGAGTGAATTAGGCGCCCTTTGGGCAATTTCGTCAAGACATATATTCCTGATTTGACGAGCAAAACCAGCGTCTTGACAAACAGAATCAATTGTGGCATGAGCAGAACCAGCGCTGGAATCAATATAATAATCAGATGATCGAGCAGAATCAACGCATGGTTGCTCTTGAGGTTCAGTGGAACGCGTGGACCATATTTCATGGCGCTCCTCCTCCACCACTGCCGTCTGACCAATAGTGATTCATCACTATTGGTATGTATGTGTATTTCTATTTTTGTGTGCGTCGTGTTGCTTTAGTTGTTTTGTTTTTCTTTGTTTGATGTTTTTGTAGGTTTTGTTTCGTGCTTGATGTCCCGCCGTTCTGTTTCTTCGCCTTTAGGGAAGTCGCCTCTTCTTTTCTCTTTTATGTTTATCTGCAATGAGGACCTTGCTTATTTTAAGTGTGGGGGGGTTTCATTTTCTGTTTTGGTGTTTGTGTTTTGTTCTTAGCTTTATGTTTGGATAAGAAAGGATTTTATGTTCTTGAAATAAATGGTGCGTGAAAAATTACGCTTAAAGTTGAATTAATTGTATATTGATCCGAATTTCATTGCGTCTTGGTATATGGTTTTTAGTGTGATGAAACTTAGGTGTCAATTTGAGCTATGGGACATGATTAGGAAGCTGTGATAAGACAATGTGTGTGATCGATTGTCATATACTTTATACATGGGACCTTTTTCTTGTATGATTTTTCCATGTATAAAAAAAAAAAAAAAAAAAAAAGAAATCTGAAAATAATTGAAGTTGTGAAATAAGTGGGCTTAAAATTCGAATAAGGGGCTCTACCCATCTTCCTTGTGTTGTCTCTCAAATGGAGACTCTATGCGATGGGTATAGATATCTACGTAGATACTCGAGTGTATAACTTGAAGGTTCCACCTAACGATTATTGTCCTATAATCGATTTTAAGTTCCACAAGTTATATTTATTTTTTATCATTGGGATGTTTTACATGAAAGGGAACCATGTGAGTTGTTTATTAATTTCTGAAATCATATTTGAGTCGAAGCACAGTTATTCTATGATAAGTCACATGTTTGGATTGATAAATGAGGATCATTGTATTGAGAATAATATTATTAAGATGCATTGAAAGGATGTGAATATGTGATTGATTCTATTTGAAGTATTAATTCGATGTGTACCATTCTTTTAAAGAAACTAAAGTTTGCTCGAGGACAAGCAAAGAGTTAAGTGTGGGGGTGTTGTTTTGCATGTTTTTGTTTTGTTTTTCTTTGTTTGTTTTAGACGATTTGGTCCCTATTTGTTTATTTTTGAATATCTTTTGTTGGAATCATGTTCGTTTTCGTTTTGTATAGGGAATGTGTAATACCCCGCCTTTTTAAACACATTTTGCATGGCACGTTTTTTAGAAAGGTCAAAGGTTAACTTTTGTTTGGTGATCGACCGTCACGAAACCTCGAGGCGTTATGAAGAGTGTCTTATGGCGAATTCATAGACACTAAGTATCTGAGTTTTCGACCACCCATGAAGGTTTGGCACTCAGGGAAGTTATCGAAAACCGGACTTTTCATTGGTCTTTTAAAGCATATCTTGTTTATAGTCGTTGTGTCGGTATTTTATTTCGTGTCCTTGGGTACCAAGTTTGCTAAATTTGAGTCCGTTTGCAAAGTTGCGTCGCTTTTGCGTTTTCGAAAAGGGCGCTTGCTTGACATGTTACTTGACCCTCTTTTCCTATAAATAGGAGGCTAGGGCCTTCATTTTCAACGTTCTTTTCCTTCGTCTCTCTGTGTTTACGGAAGGCGAGCAGCGGTATCTTCTGAGCCTTTGGAGGAGTGGGGATCGAGTCGGGAGGCTCGGTGGCGCCATTCTTTTCTTGCCGAGCCACCACCGCCGATCAACCACCCCAGGAAGCCCATTTTTCTTTTTGTCCTTTTCTTGTTTTGATTCCGCCTTTTAGTAGATCGTATAGCATAAAACTCGGGATTCTAAAGGGACGAGGCGGAAGCAGCCGGAGGATACCGATTTAGCCATTGCCGCCGCCGCCCAGGCCGCCTTGCACCGTGGCTGTTGGGCCGATTTGGTGGTCAACAGGCCACCTATTAGCTCTGGTCCTTTAGGTTTTGAGTTCGGGCTATGCATTCTACTAAAATCCGATCCGTTTTACATTTTTCGCGTTTACGCATGTCGGGATGTTTTCCGTTGCTTGAGTTTTCTAAAGGAAGTACATGCAGGTTATCCATTTTCAACGTCGTTTGTCATTCCATGTTCATCGTTATGCATATTGCTTATGTTTCCATTTTCATGCATCGATTTTGGATGGTTTATCCTAGATCGAGGATAGGCATCGATTTTTGAAACTTCTTGTTGCTAAGATTTGAGTCGACTTGCATGCATGCATATTTTGAAAGTACCTATTATAGGTCTTGATGCCACGAATATATTTCCTTACGCATCAAGTTGATTTGAAAACCGGAGAGTACCAAATGTGGGTTGAAAGTCGAAAACCTAGTTTTGCTACGATCGTCGTTTGGATCACGTTGTTGCTTTGCTTTGTGGGATGTAACCCCAAAGTTGTTCCGTCTTGTTACGGTACCTACCGGTCGATCGGTGAAGTCATCGGATCCGTAGATATCTCCCGGTTGGCGTTTTCGTACATTCGGGTTGGGTTATATATGCTTATTTTGAGTTATTTACTCGATATTTCAAAATAAAACATATGCGCCAGTAAAATGTTTTGTGAAATTATTCTTGTTCTCTAATCGAGATATGGTTCTATCATGGTTGTGCACGGATCTCTATTCGGTGGGTTGATCACCATCTTGAGTATTGATCATAAGGGGATAGACCCGAACACGTGGTTATGGTTACGAAGGGGATAGACCGGAAGTCCACGGAAATGGTAATGAGGTGGTTATGGTTACGGCGGGATTTGACCCGAAGTCCACACCGAGTTAGCCATTGGAAGCGTTCGGCGTGGGCCATTGGATATGTTCGGGCGAATGAATGACATGTGATGGGGTGGCGGGATACGTTCGAGCCTTGGTTCATGGTTACATGATGGGAATAACGATAATAACGGATCGGTATCGAAAATGAAAAATCTATTTTGCTTACTTAGAAGTGGATTCGTTTTAAAACCTTCTAAGGTAAGTGCTCTAAACTGACCTCATGATTCTTTTGATTTCTGATAAAACCCGGTGAGTGCGCTAGTACTCACCCCAAGTCTTTTCAAATCTTTTCACGGATGGAGGAGAATTTTGAATGAGGGGTGGGCTGCGGGTTCTTCATGCTATGCTTCAGCGATGTTGTGTTATATCGTACTTTGATATTGATGTATTCTTGTCCCTTATTTGCTTTCGATTGGGAACAAGATTTATTATATTATTCTAACGTGAGTCTCGATATGAGCATGCTATGTGGTTGACGGTCTAGTTGACGAGGATGTAATCTATTTTGCTTTCTTGCATTACTTATAATAAACCAAGATCATGTTTTACGAGGATATGATATCGATATTATTACATTGATGGATTGTTTGTGCACCCCCCGGGATATGTCCTAGTTATAGAGAGATCTTGCCCGATTCCATGGTCATCTTCTTATCATGTATATTATATGTACCCCCTTCTTCCGACTGCTTAACCCCCTAATCACGCCCGGCATCCGTGCCTTCCCTCGGGAATTGGGGCGTGTGACAATGTCAGGCGATGTTCTTGCCCCCGACATCTATCTTTGTTATCGATACCGACTTGGTATCGAGCGATTTTACGGCTTTGGGTATGTGTTTATATTGTTTGATATCAAAGCAGTTCGTTTGCTTTATATCATGTGCGTTCTTGAAATTGAGTGTTTAGAACTTGTTCTTCTAAAGCTATTCATCAGTCTGACTACCCTCGACTCACCGTCAGTCCGCCTCCTTTAAAAGGGGATGAGGTATGTGTTTATTCTTGATGCTTTATGTGGCTATGTGATGCTTGATATGGTCTTGGTTTCATGTGCTTTGGCATGGTAGAGTTCTGTGATGTAAGCGTGATGTGGATGAGATGTGGTTGGATGGTGATGTGGATGTGGAAGTGATTGTTGATGGAACAAAAAAAAGGCTATCTATTGTGATATGGAAATCGTTTATATTATATGATGTGATTAATGTGATCACGTATGGTTGATGTAAGTCTATGTGTTTACATAGCAATGTATTGTTGATTGAAAATCTTGTTTATTAAACGAGTATCTGTAAGTGAATCCTGTATTTGCTTACGTGATTATTATGATGAATATCCATATTGATATTGATATGTGTTGAAATGAACATGTGTTTGAGACATGATTACCCGGATATTTAGGCGAGAAAAAGAAGCGTGAATATTTGTTGTTATGTTGATAAACTAACATGTAGGTTTATGGATATTGATGGCCCAAACAACGTTGGTTAAGATCCCACAGGATGGATGAAAGCGGATCCGTAAGTTCGAGAATGTACGGGAATGTCCATGAGCCGTTGGGAGTATTTACAGGAGATTTGTTGGATTTTGGAGAAAGATCCGAGGCGGTGGGAAAGTATCGAATATGAGGCTTACTATCGGTTGTGAGAGGCTACCAACAGAGTTGGAAACCATGGGCGAAAGCGAGGATCGTGATGTTCGGGCGGGATCTATCACGGACACCTTACCTTGGATTTCAGAGTTATTTGCTCGAGTATGGAGCGGTGGACCGATCATCGAGTATACCATCGAGGAGGATGTGATAGCAAGGCATGTTCGAGGACCGATCCAGTTGATGATAGGGATGATGTTCCGAAGAGCCTTTGGGAGGCGACCATCGCTCGAACGATCACCGATGCATCAAGATACACGGTCACTACACCTCCATCGACGATCCTTACCTTAGAAGGACCGGAGCGATTTTGAGGCGGGAACCTCCGGGCGAGAGATTGTCCATCCGGCGATGCGGAAAGAGGCCGGGATCGAAATTTTCAGGCCCGGCGTATCGGGTTGGCGTCGAGGAAGGAGACTCAGGAGGAGGAAGACCGGACGAGAATGAGGGAGGCGGTGAGGACTCGGAGGACCGGTGATCGGATAGTCGATGACTACGGCGGTCGGGCATGTTGAGGAAGGCGGCGCGGAGATAGGGACTCGAGCACGGCTTTCACGACACTCGGCGATCGAGGCACGGCTTGGATGGGATCATACCCACGAGGCTTGCTTCCATGCGGATCGCTTTACGGCGGCGGCCAATTCAAGCCCCGATAGGAAGGAAAGAAGATGAGGAAATGCAGAATGGAACCGCTGGGACGGCGGGGAGTAGTGGGCGGATATGGAGGGCGAGGATCTAGGTAGTCGGTATGTACGGTGGATCATGAGTCTGCTAGAAGCATGGACGAGCGGCATCTTTTGTGATGACCGGTCGATTCTTTTGCTCACATCGACCTTTTTGGTGACATACCTTGATCTTGTATTTTGTGATCCTTCATGGACCTTTGAATATTCTTGATACTAATTTATCTATGACGGGATGTTTATGTTTGATGCTTATATGTGATATGAGCTATGCCGTGATGATATATGATCTATGTGATGTGTGATGATGATGTTATGTGAAATGCATAACGATGATATGTTGATAGGATTGCATGATTATATGTGATCGTGCGTGATATGTGATATATGTGATGATATGTGATATGGGTGATGATATATGTTATGCGATGATACCGGTTATCTACGCGAAGTGTTTCTAATGTTTGACGTCGATGCAGAATGCCGAGAACAAGGAATCGGAGGAACAATAACGTGGAAGAAGCCGGGAACCACCTTTGGTTCGGTGACATGCGATCGAGTTTTCGCAGCGAATCCCCACATTCGGCGGTCTCGGCGAACCGATCGGCGAGAGGTGGATCGATCCACGAAAGGATCTTGAATACATCGGTGAAGAAGCGAAAAAGCTGAATGCGCGATCTTTCGACTAACCGGTGAGGTGATTTACGGTGGGAATCCGTGAGAAGGACCACAACACCGGGACGGTGGGCAAGGTATCGTGGGAAGATTTCGAGGAAGAACTCATGGAAAATGCGTGCTGGCGTTCTGTGAGAGAAGGCAAAACGAGTTACGGAATTTTCGTCGAGGAGAAGGGCGGTCACCGAGTACGATCGCTCGTTCAATCGTCATCACGTTATACTACGCACGGTTGGCATCGAGGTCGCCGAGCGAGCGAGTTCGAGAGAGGACTCCGACCGAGATCGAATTTCGCTCGTCGATCGGGGAGATCGGCGTATCGCGATCCTTGAACCGGGCATTAAACATTGAGTCGATGTTGCCCGAGGAAAGAACAATGCCACCGGAAAGCCGGTGGCGGAGGAAGAGAAATGGGAAGATCGAGGAAAGGCGATCGGTGTTCCAGGAAACGGGCGGTCGATGATTCGAGGAATCAAGGCATTCAAGAGAAAAGCGACCTTGGGAAGAATTTCCAACCCATGCGGCGGTGGGGCGGTGTGGAAAAACCTTGGTGCCGAAATGTCAAATGAATCATTTCGGTGAGTGCGAGCAAGGTAGCACCGAGTGCTATCGTTGTAAGAAATCTGGACATTACGCTCGAGATTGTCCGTTAGGAGGGCAGCGATGCGGCCGCCATGGCGGCATCCGGCTCAGAGGCGAGAATCATGCTCGCCGAGGACAAACAACGGGCGAGAGGTCACCCTAGGCCGACAAACCAAAGGCCACCGCGGCAAGCAAGGTGTACGCCTTGAATCGAGAATGAGCAGCTCAAGCTCCGGAAATCTTGCGGTATAATCCATATGAGTGATATACCGTTTTCGCTTTGTTTGATCTGAGCCTCGCATTCTTTCGTTTCGAGAATCGCGTGTGAAAGGTTGGGTTTGGTACCCAAGAAATCACTGAGTACCACGAAATTAGCATCCCGTCGAGAAGTGCTAAAGCAAAAGAGATTTGCCCGAACCGTGAGGTAGAAATCGTGAGCGAAGGTCTTTGTCAATTTCATGTCATCGGAATGGAAGATTTCGATGTCATCTTTGGCATGGATTGGTTGGAAAAGCACATGGCAACTATATGTTGTCTCGAGAGAAGTTGCTTTTCGGACGGCCGAAGGAGTGGAAGTTTGTTTCCACGGCATAAGGATGGGTGTTTGCGTGCGATGATCTCGACCTTGGCGGTGAGGATGATCGGGAAGGAAGTCATCAAACTTTCTTGGTAAGTTTGACAGGAGCGATGAAGAGCGTAAGCGATTACAAGAGGAGCGATGGTGTGTGAATATCCGGACGTGTTTCCGAGGACTTGCGGGTTTACCGCTTTGATAGACAAGTGGAATTCACTATTGATTTGGAACCGTGAGCGGCGCTTGATCAAAGGCACCATACAGAATGGCACCTAAGGAATTGCAAGGCTGAAAGCGCGATTGCGAGGCTGTTGGATCTAGGTTTTATCCGACCTAGCGTGTCGCGATGGGGAGCGCCGGTTACGTTCGTCAAGAAGAAGGATGGGTCGATGCGGATGTGCATTGACTACGAGAGTGAATAAGGCGACGATCAAACAGATATCCTCTTCCAAGGATCGGCGATCTTTTGACCAGCTCGAGGGCGAGTGTCTTCTCTAAGATCGATTTGAGGTCGCTACCATCGGTGAAGATCGGGAAGGAGGGCGTTGCGAAGACCGCGTTCGGGGCGGTATGGGCACTACTGAGTTCATCGTGATGTCGTTTGGTTTGACCAATGCGCCGAAGTTTTCATGGATCGATGAATCGAGTTTTCCATCGATGTCACGGGCAGTTTCGTCTTGGTTTTATCGATGATATTCTCATCTATTCCAAGAATGCGAGTTCATAGAGAACACCTCCGTATCGTTACGGAAGCGTTCTGCGAGAGAGGTTGTATGCAGTATAGTAAGTGCGAGTTTTGGCTCAGAAGTGATGTTCCTTGGACATATCGTGTCTGCGAAGGAATCAAAGTCGACCAGTGAAGGTTGAAGCGGTAAATGGCTGGAAGGTTCGACTAATGCCAATGAGGTTGAAGCTTTCTAGGCTGGCGAGGATATTATAGGCGTTTCATGAAGGGTTTCGAAGTTGGCAAGGCCGATGGCGCAACTCGGAAAGGAATCAAGTTTTCATGGTCGAAGCTTGTGAAGCAAGTTTTCGAGGAGTTAAAGAAGAAGCTAACAACCGCTCGGTGTTGGCCGTGCGGAAGGAGCGATGGGTTTGTGGTCTCACACCGATGCATCCAAACTTGGTTTGGGTTGCGTTCTCATGCGAGCGGAAGGTTATAGCCACAGCGTCTCGTCGGTTGAAACCGACGAGTTGAGCTACCCAACTCACGATCTGGAGTTAGCGGCGATCGTTCATGCGTTGAAGATTTGGAGGCACTATCTCTATGGAGTTAAGTGTGAGATCTTCACGGATCACAAGAGCCTCAAGTACTTCTTTGAACAAAAGAGTTGAACATGAGGCAAAGGAGATGGCTAAAGTTGGTAAGGATTATGATTGCTCTATCGGTTATCACCGGGAAAGCGATGTCGTAGCGAGATGCTCTCGATCGCAAGTCGAGGCGAAGTTGGGATATCTTCTTACGCAAGAGAAAGAGCTTATTCGAGATTTTGAAAAGCTCGACTTGGAAGTGATTCACCCACCGGAATCGGTAAGGATTCGTCATGACTTTGACGACCGAACCGGACTGAGAGAAGCCATCGTGAGTCTTGTGCGAGGAGATGAATTCTGGAAGATGCGTTTGAAAGCAAGGCTAGAAGATAGCAAGGGTTTCACGAGGCGAAGGACAACGCTACTATTCGAGGAAGGTTATGTGTGCCACTCAATAGGGAATTGAGAGATAAAATCATGAGTGAAGCTCATGAGGCATGATATCTGACTCATCCAGAAGCACCAAAATGTCTGAGACCTTAAAAGGAACTTTTGGTGGGAAGGGATGAAAAAGGATGTAGCGTTTGTGGAGCGATGTTTGGCTTGTCGACAAGTGAAAGTCGTACACCAACGCCCGTCGGGTTTGTTGCAACCGCTACCAATCCCGAATGGAAATGGGATCATATCGGTATGGATTTTGTGGTGAGTTTTCCAAGGTCGTGAGAGGAAACACCGCTATATGGGTTGTCGTCGATGGTAGCGAAGTCACTCATTCTTACCGATCCGGATGACGACGGGTTAGATAAGCTTGCTCGACTTTCGTCGGAGAAATAAATGCGGTTACATGGTGTGCCCGTATCGATTACATCAGATCGTGACCCGAGGTTCACATCAAGGTTTTGGAGGAGTCTGCAGGAAGCCATGGGACCAAGCTGAATCTTAGTACATCATTCCATCCTCAAGCGGACGGTCGATCGGAAAGGGCGATTCGGGTTTTGGAAGACATCTGCGGCGATCGTGGCCGATAGAGGAGGGTGGGAAGAGATACTACCTTTGGTGGGTTTACCTATAACAGCGGTTATCGAGCCACCATAGGAATGGCTCCTATGAAGCGTTATGCGGAAGGAAGTGTCGATCGCCACTTTATTGGGATGAAGTGGGCGAGAGGAAGATGTTAGGACGAGATGGTTCGTGAGACGGTCGAGGTTATCGATCGAGATCAGCGAAGGATCAAGGAAGCTCAGGCGGCGAAGTCCTATGCGGACAAGCGTCGTCTGGATCTTGATTCATGATCGGAGATCGCGTTTTCATAAGGTTTCCCGGCGAGAGGAGTCGTTCGTTTTGGGAAGCGAGGTGAGATTCGACCGAGGTTCGTTGGACCTTCAAGTTCTTGAGAGAATAGGCCCGTTGCTATAGGTTAGCTTTGCCGCCTAGCATCGGAGATGTTCATGGCGTGTTTCACGTTTCTCGGTGAGAAAGTACGTGTTCGACCCAAAACACGTGATCAAGCATGACCAGTGGTTCTTGCTCGGGATCCGAGTTACGAGGAGAGACCGGTGGCTATCTTGGAGCGAAGTCGAGGAGTTGAGGAACAAGCGATTTCGTTGGTGAAGGTGTTGTGGAATCACCACGGAGAAGAGGAAGCTACGTGGGAGTTGGAAGACAAGTTCGAGGCTCGGTGCCACGAGTTGTTTTCTCCACGTGTTTGAAATTTCGGGGCGAAATTTTCTAAGGAGAGGAGGATGTAATACCCGCCTTTTTAAGCTTACATTTTGCATGGCACGTTTTTCGAGAAAATGTCGAAAGGTTAACTTTTGTTTCGGTGATCGACCTTCACGAAACCTCGAGGCGTTATGAAGAGTGTCTTATGACGAATTCATAGACACTAAGTATCTGAGTTTTCCACCACCCATGAAGGTTTGGCACTCGGGAAGTTATCGAAAACCGGACTTTTCATTGGTCTTTTAAAAGCATATCTTGTTTATAGTCGTTGTGTCCGTATTTTATTTCGTGTCCTTGGGTACCAAGTTTGCTAAATTTGAGTAAGTTTACAAAAGTTGCGTCGCTTTTGCGTTTTCGAAAAAGGGCGCTTGCATGGCGATTCTTGTGACCCGCTTTTTCCTATAAATAGGAGGCTAAGGCCTTCATTTTCAACGTTCATTTCCATCGTCTCTCTGTGTTTACGGAAGAGCCGAGCAGCTCAGTGCTGCTGCGAAGCAGCTGGAGGAGTGGGGATCGAGTCGGGAGGCTCGGTGGCGGCGCCATTCTTCGCCGAGCTACCACCGCCGATCAACCACCCCGGGCAACCCGTTTTCTATTTTGTCCTTTTCTTGTTTTGATTCCGCCTTTTAGTAGATCGTATAGCATAGAACTCGGGATTCTAAAGGGACGAGGCGGGAAAACGGCCGGAGGCCGGCCGATTTGGCCATTGCCGCCGCCGCCCAAGGCCGCCACCACCGTGGCTGTTGGCCGCCGATTTGGTGGTCAACAGGCCACCACAGCTCTGGTCCTTTAGGTTTTGAGTTAGGGCTATGCATTCTACTAAAGTACCGATTCCGTTTTACATTTTTCGCGTTTACGCATGTCGGGATGTTTTCCGTTGCTTGAGTTTCTAAAGGAAGTACATGCAGGTTATCCATTTTCAACATCGTTTGTCATTCCATGTTCGTCGTTATGCATATTGCTTATGTTTCCATTTTCATGCATCGATTTTGGATGGTTTATACTAGATCGAGGATAGGCATCGATTTTGAAGCTTCTTGTTGCTAAGATTTGAGTCGACTTGCATGCATGCATATTTTGAAAGTACCCTATTATAGGTCTT
Organism: Salvia rosmarinus; assembly: GCA_036937905.1. Lineage (NCBI taxonomy): Eukaryota > Viridiplantae > Streptophyta > Magnoliopsida > Lamiales > Lamiaceae > Salvia > Salvia rosmarinus. Next base: position 21,739 of record JAODLM010000582.1, read on the forward strand.
GATGTCACGAATATATTTCCCTACGCATCAAGTTGATTTGAAAACCGGAGAGTGCGAATGTGGGTTCGTAAAGTCGAAAACCCTAGTTTTGCTACGATCGTCGTTTGGATCACGTTGTTGCTTTGCTTTGTGGGATGTAACCCAAAAGTTGTTCCGTCTTGTTACGGTACCTACCGGTCGATCGGTGAAGTCATCGGATCCGTAGATATCTCCGATTGACATTTTAAATACATTCGAGTTGGGTTATATATGCTTATTTTGAGTTATTTACTCGATATTTCAAAATAAAACATGTACGCCAGTAAAATGTTTTGTGAAATTATTATCGTTCTCTAATCGAGATATGGTTCTATCATGGTTGTGCACGGATCTCTATTGGTGGGTTGATCACCATCTTGAGTATTGATCATAAGGGATAGACCCCGAACACGTGGTTATGGTTACGAAGGGATAGACCGGAAGTCCACACGGAAATGGTAATGAGGTGGTTATGGTTACGACGGATTTGACCCTCAAGTCCACACCGAGTTAGCCGGTGGATACGTTCCGGCGTGGGCATTGGATATGTTCGGGCCGAATGAATGACATGTGATGGGTGGCGGGATACGTTCCGAGCCGTGGTTCATGGTTCTATGATGGGAATGTGATAATAACGGATCGGTATCGAAAAATAAAAATCTATTTTGCTTACTTAGAAGTGGATTTACGTTTAAAACCTTCTAAGGTAAGTGCTCTAAACACGCCTCATGATTCTTTTGATTTACGATAAAACCCGGTGAGCGCTAGTACTCACCCCAAATTCTTTTCAAATCTTTTCACGGATGGAGGAGGGTTGGACGAGGCGGCTGAGGGGTGGGCTGCGGGTTCTTCATGCTATGCTTCCGCGATGTTGTGTTATATCGTACTTTGATATTGATGTATTCTTGTCCCTTATTTGCTTTCGATTGTGAACAAGATTTATTATGTTATTCTCACGTGAGTCTCGATATGAGCACGCTATGTGGTTGACGGTCTAGTTGATGGATGTAATGCTATTTTGCTTTCTTGCATTACTTATAATAAACCAAGATCATGTTTTACGAGGATATGATATCGATATTATTACATTGGTGGATTGTTTGTGCACCCTCCCTTCGTGATATGTCCTAGTTATAGAGGAGATCTTGCCCGATTCCATGGTCACATCTTCTTATCATGTATGTTATATGTACCCCTTCTTCCCCGCTTAACCCCACCCTAATCACACCCCGGCATCCGTGCCTTCCCTCGGGAATTGGGGCGTGATAGAATGATCACGTTAAACCATTTTGTGCACAAAAAGCGCACCCAAGCGCCGGAATCGGCGCAGCCGGTGCTGGGTGCGCATTGCGTCGCGAGGAAGCAAAGAGAAGACCCGCGTCTGGCGCTGCAACGCGTCCGGCACTGGGTTCCGTGTCCAGGAGCGCCTGCGTCCGGCGCTGGGCGCCCAAGCTGGAGTTCATCCCGAGAGCTCGCGCGTCCGACGCTGCATCGCGTCCGGCGCTGCGTAAGATTTGAAGTTCATCCCGAGAGCTCGCGCATCCGGCGCTGCATCACGTCCGGCACTGCACAAGATTTGAAGATCGTCCAGAGACTCCACGCGTCCGGCGCTGGCCTCCATTTCCGAGAGCTGACGAGTCCGGCGCTACGATGCGTCCGGTTCTGGGCGAGCCGCGTTTCGCCTTACTTTTGAGAGCGTGTCCGCGCTGGGTTCGCGTCCGGCGCTGCACGTGAATTTTCGAGTGCTATATATATGTTTTAAACGCTGAAACCCTAGTTTTTTTTTATCATTCTTTCTCTTCAGTTTATTTTCATTCGTGTGCCTCCTCACGCGAATTTCCTCCAACAAGCTTTCCAAGTATTTTCCTTTACTCTTTATGATTCAAACACTAATTTCAATTCCATCGTTCGTTTTTTTCGTAAGATTTCTTTATCGTTTTCTTCCGTGTTCTCATATTTCTTTGATGGTAATTTATAAGTTTTGGTGATGATTAATGTTGGTATTTATCTAATTATTCTTGTCTTTCATTTAATCTCTTCGAATTATGTTTAGGGTTCATCATGTTGGTTCTGTGTTCTTCAATCTAGAGTTTAATTCTTGTCTAGATTATTTATTTGCTTTGTCAATTTCTGCCTAGTTAATTCGTATTTCTTTATTTAATAAGTCCTCACTTAGGTAATATACAACTTTAAGGTGACGATCAAACAACTCTTTGTGATTAGATTGTTTATGATTTAATTGCTGTCGTGTGGTAACTTAGTAACGCCTTGTTAAGTTTTCCTTGAGAGACGACTCGGATTAGCTTGCTCGCTAGGACGACCTCGTTAGATTACGAGGGACTTTATTAATGATCTTTTCGGTCAATGTAAGCTCTCACTAAAGGAAGACCGATGAAGGTGGATGAAGCCAACTGATATATGAAGAACATAAGTATAGCGATGCTGATGAACATAGCTATTAGAGTAAATTCAAATACTAAATACTAACGTCAGAAGACTTAATACTGAAGACTGAAGATCGAAAACTGAGACTCAGCGTTGAAAGATATGAATGAGTCTGGATATGACCAAGTATCATACAGTAGCTGATCGCCATGCTGAGGAGTCAAAATTGACTACCAGAAGTCAAAGCTGTTCATCCATAGTCAAAGTTGATGACAAGTAATCAATGCTGGTGATACCAAGTCAAAGTTGGTTGATGAAGGTTAAAGTTAACAACATTTACGTCAAGTTAAAAGCATCAAACTGACTCACGTTTTCAAAGCTGACAAAAGACGGGAGTTCAGCCTCCTGATGAAAGACGGAGTAGTCTCGACTGACCCAACCTGAAGTCAACGTGCTGATAAAACACGGAGTCAACTTAACTAAAAAAATACGAATGATTTTAACTCTTGAGTGTTTGACTTGCCATGTATGGTAGCATATCTGTAGAAGATCCTAACATGCCAGAACACCTTTTCAGAGTTGTAGAGCTACAATGTACGATGATGTAGACCCTGACAGCGACGTATGAGGATTCCCAACGGGAAGAATTCAAATAACAAATAGAAGAATGTGATTGGTGCTCCCTCCACTGACACTATTCATCATATTCTCTATAAATACTCGCATAATCAAACTTTTGTGGTTACCGAAGCGTTACGTAATCGAATACTCAAAGCATTCAAAGCCCAAGCATAAGAACATTCAAATAACGATTTCGAAGAATGAAGTTAACAGTGCTATCAATAAATCTCAAAAGCTCATATCTACTTATCAGCTCGGGATTTCAGTATACACTTCCTTAAATCTAGGATATCAATCATGTATATCTAAGCCTAGATATACAGATTTGACCTATGTCAACTTAGAATCTTAGTTGGACATCCTTCTACAAAACCCCAAAAGTTGCGTAGAAATTTGGACAAGTAAGCAACGAAGTGTCTGTTGCTGAAAGCTTGGTTGTCTAGCACCAGTAAGCTAGAGGTTAAATCGAATGCATCAGAAAATAATCAACGGTTTTCTAACACCGGAAAGCATAAGACGAACGCCAGGTGGGATGCTGTAAGGTGAGCTCAGTAGATAGGTTTACTCTTGTACCGGTAAAAAAAACCAAATCTGAAGTTAGTGGATTGATTGAGCAATCAGTCAATGAACGTAAGAGTTGATCTCTTCTAACCACGTAAAACTTAACGTATCATTTACTTTCAGTATTATTATTTATATTGCATGTTATTGAACTGTAATCACAAGCATACAGCAACACAATACAGTTTTAAAACCCTCTATCAGTAACAATTTGATATTGAAGAGATATATTTGAAAACTGACTAAACAATAATTAGCTAAGTGTTCCGAATCAGTTTAAGGTTTTCAGTAAGATAAATACACTACCACCACATTCCGAAAGTATATTAGTTATCACTCCAACTAACCAACTATCTTATGATCGAGAGGTTTGTTAAGCGATATCACTCAAGATTAGAGTTTCTTTATCAGGCGATCAATAAGATCTTGTCAACAATACTGAACTAACAATTACCCGATCAGCTACTACATTAATAGCCAGTCAGTCTGTATAAAGAAAAAGTTTTAAAATTTGCCTAACTAGTGTATCCCTCATATAGTAATACGTACCCAACGGGGTCAATCAAATTTTGCTTATATATATATATATATATATATATATAGATATATATAGATGATGATAATAAAATAATAATAATAATAATTATTATTATTACTATTATTATTGTAATTAATTTATTACAAGTTATTATTTTTAGCAATAGTTTTGCTTTTTTATAATAATAATAATAATAAAGTTAAATATATCAGTCAGAAAATCAGGGGAATAAAAAGGAACGGGGAAAAGAAAACAACGTTTCTCCCTAAACCTCCGCAACTCTTTTCCGTTAGCTCTACTCAGTCCGTCAGCGCCGCCGCCACCATTCTCCGACGAGGAAGGTAATCATCCATTCATGGCTTCCTTTCTCCCGCAAATTTCAGTATCCCGTAAATCTCAGCACTAATTGCTCGATACTATCAGGGATGCTGACGCTCAGATACGCAAGGCAATCCAGATCCCTTCTTCACCCTCCTTCTGCCTCCTCCACAACCATGGCGGCTCTTTCCTCCTCCTCCGCGGACCCTCCTATTCCTCTTCCCTCTCTGTCCCCGTCGTCCAGCACTAATCGATCCCTCGCCGAGCCGCAGCAATCCGACCTCGCCTATTACTTCAGAGAATGGTTCATGTCGCGAAGAATACCCCTTTACGATCGCATCTTGGAAGCCCTACGCGTTCAGGACGGAGCCGCCGCCGACGCCGACCTCTCCCGTTTCAACCTCCGCCTGTCGGAGGAGTTGGTTCTCGACGTTTTGCGCTACAACAGCAAGGATGTTCTCTCTTGCTTGAAGTTCTTCGACTGGGCGGGTCGGCAGCCGGGTTTCTTCCACACGAGAGCGACGTTCTGTGCCATTTTCCGAGTCATTTCAAAGGCGAAGCTGACGAACTTAATGCTGGACTTTTTGCAGGACTATGGGAAGTACGCCTATAACGGTAAGAAATTGTATCATAGTGTATTGGTCATTGGTTATTCTTTAGCAGGCCAGTGCGAGACTGCGCTCAATGTGTTTGGTAAAATGCGGTTTTGGGGGCATGATTTGGACCGCATCGCCTATAGTGTGCTGCTGAATGCCCTAGTTGAGGAAGGTCATTATGATTTTGTGGAGAGTTTGGCGAGGGAGATCAGAACTCGAGGGTGTGAGGACAATTCCACGCATTCGGTTATGATCAAGAGTTATTGTAAACAGAATCAATTAGAACAAGCGGAGGAGTATCTGCGTGGTGTGATGAAGGATGATGACGGGATAAAATTGAATAGGTATGCAATGTCTACCTTTGTATCCGCATTGTGTAAGAACAATCAATTTGAGAGGGCTTTTGTGTTGATCGAGGAGTTCGAAAAGATGGGCATGAATATGATGGGGCATGTATATGGTGCGTGGATCAGCGAACTTGTCAAGGTTGGGAAGATGGATGATGCATTAGAGTTTTTCAAGGATAAGCAGGTGGTTGATGATTATGTCCCAGATGTCTTTCATTTCAATATGCTGATTTGCAGGCTTTTGAGGGAGAATAGGCTCGAAGATGTGTATGATTTGTTGGTGGAGATGACCTATAGGGGTGTGGTACCTAACGATGTCACCATGAATGCTGTCTTGTGCTTTCTATGTAAAGCAGGAATGATGGATGTGGCAATGGGGTTGTATAACTCGAAGGCAGAGTTTGGCATCTCTGTTAATCGCATGGCTTATAATTATCTAATAAATACTCTGTTGGGGGAAGCTAGTGTTGTGGAATCATATAAGGTCTTGCAGAACTCCTTGGAACAGGGTTATTTCCCTGGGGCGAGGACCTTGTCCATCGTTGCTGATTCCCTCTGCAGAGAAGGGAAGCTTGATAAGATGAAGGAGTTGATTATGTTCCTCTTGGAGCAGAAACTGACGCCCAGAAACTTTGCATACGACAAGTTCATATCATCTTTTTGTAGGGCTAACAGAGTTGAAGAAGGATACATGTTACATGACCTGCTTACCAGATTAGATAAGTCATCTCGGAAGTTTGCTTATTATAGCATGATTGATGGATTTGCCAGGTCAAATAGAGGAGATATAGCGGCTAGATTACTCATTGAGATGCAAGAAAGCCAGTATCGCCCAAGCAGGAGATTGTATAGAGCAGTCATTTCTTGCCTATGTAAAAGGGATAACCCAGAAAATCGATTCTTTGGATTGCTTGAAAAGCAGCTGGCTCGCAGTGTGTTTTCCACCTCTGCCACTTTTGAGATCTTCATTGATGGGGCTGGACATGCAGGTAGGCCTGAACTGGCTGTGCAAGTATATGAGATGATGAAAAGTAATGGTCTTGTACCGACTTTGAGTGCTAGCATCCTATTATTGCAGTGTCATTTAAAAAGCAGAAAAGTTCCCGAGGCTTTGTTGCTGTTCTGCGACTTGTCCTTGCAATGGCAAAGGAGAAAACTATGGAATGCCATGATCGTTGGTCTTTGCAGACTTAGAGAACTGGACTATGCATCAAAGATTTTGGAGAATATGCATAAAGCCAGGTTAACTCCATCTGTCCAATGTTACGAGGAACTTATCAAGTTGTACTGTGACTTGGGGCAGTATAATGATGCTATAAATCTTCTTGATGATATGACTAGAATCGGTCGTCAAATTTCATCCTTTATTGGCAATATATTCTTGTTGCATTCGTTAAAAAGTAGGTCATTATATGAAGCTTGGGTTTTTTCAAGTGGGACAAAAAATCTCGCAACTACAAGTTGGATGCTGGGTCACCTGATTGGCATATTTTCTGGTAGTATTGAAGGAAATTATTTAGATGAAGATATTGAAACACTAATCCAGCAATGCTTCCAAACTGATCTTTATACCTATAATATGATGTTAAGAAGATTTATCACGAAAGGAAGCGACTCTGCGAGTAAATTAGTCCATCGGCTGCGCGAAAAAGGATATAAACCAAATAGATGGACTTTTGATACAATTATCCATGGTTTAGCCAGACAAGGTCGGGATGCAGAAGCTAGAAAATGGATGAAAGAGATGGCCCTTCAGGGGTTGGATCCCATATGGCAACCCCGAAAAAGCCTTGCATGAATAGAGGATGACCTTTGTTTATCACGTAAGGTATGCTATAACAGCCAGCACCTTCAATACAGCCAAGTAAGTTGTTTATATTCTTGCTTTTGTTACCTATTTTGCTTGTAGTTGTGCTATTTTTTCTGTTATTCCGCAAAGTACACTATGCTTCTTGTGTCTGTGTGTACTTCACTTTTTTTTAGGAAAAAGAATCATAATGCACCTGGTACTCGTCAAACTTGCTAGCCCACCCCCTGTCTGCTTCCTCAGATCTCTTAGGATCCTGATTTGCTTTGCTTTGAGATGAAGATTCTTGAGAGTTAGTACTAATTGGTAATTATGGTATGGAGATGATGTGTGTGTTATAAAGGTTCTTCTTTCAAGCAAAGTTTAAATATGCATTTTAAGTCACGAGACATTTTCCAATGGCCCCGGGAAGTGTAAGCCTCAAGGCTATTTGAGACGTAAAACCGAGGCATAAATCATCAAAACATTTAAAAGTTATAACTAGTATACCAAGGTTTAACTATACATTTTAAGCACCGAGGCGTTTTTCAATAGCCTCATAAGGCGTAAAACCAAGACGTAAATCACAAAAATTCATAAAAATTATATATAATATAATAAAAACATAATAAATATATGGAAAAATATAAAAAAACATAACTTCATATTTAAGTATTTATAAGTCTTTAAAATTTTAAAATAAAGTCTAAAATCAATATATATATATATATATATATATATAAGCAGCAAACAAAACAAATGTTGCAAGCAACAATATTAAAAAACTATATATGTTATATATTATATAATAAGTTGCACATATATATATTATATAATAAATTACAAACAAAATTCACATGCATATACATTATGTAATAAATTTTAGCTAGAAGAAATTACAAGGCAATCCAATAGAAGAACGCAGGGAGCCTGGGACTTTTGCTACTGCTGCCGGCGGTGACGCCGGTTGCCGGAGAGGAAAGGGAGAGCGAGGGAGAGGGAGAGACAGAATAGGGAGAGCGCGAGAGAGTGAGGAGCAAGGGAGATGGAGTGCACCATATTAGGGAGAGAAATATTAGGTTATTTTTTAAAATTGATTCAATTTCTGCTGTTTTTTTAAAAGCCCATATCCAATTCAACAAGAATTAAATAAGCCTATTACGAAAATATAAAAAAAAAAGAAAGAACAAAAACTCAGATTTGCATCGGACTGTGAGGAATGGGCCTTGGAGCGCCTCGACGCTTCAGTGCGCCTCGACCGGGTAAGGCGTATTTTACGGTGTCTGCTTGAGGCGGTGCCTCGAAGGCGCTTTGCCAGCGCCTCGCACCGTGCACAACCGCCTTTTTAAACCATGCTAGTATAATAAAAACACAAGCATAACAAATATATGAAAACACATAAAAAAATCATGAAGGAGAGAGGGAGAGAGCGAGACAGAGAGCGTGCTGTGCCAGAGGTAAAGTATGTCTAGTTTCCTTTTGATAAATCTAATATATGTAGGTATGTGAGATTTATGTAAAGCAGTAAAGAACACCAAGGCTTTTACGTGGTTCGATCGTTAATGAGATCTACGTCCACGGAGGAGTGATTCCTCAATACTTTCACTATGTTTTGATTACAGTGAGTGTAGCTTAAAAGCTCTTAGTATTCAAGAAATTGCTAACCCTTCTACCTTCGATCTAACTCCTATTTATACATATCTGAGGGCTCCTAAGGCGGGAACTGATCCCTCCCATGTAGGGACTCTTAGCCTTCTGTATGTAGGGACTGTTCCTCTTGCCCATAGGGACTCTCAGCCTTCGCGCCATAGGGACTCTTAGCCTTCGCCTGATTAGGGTTTGGAGGCTGCTTAGGGTTTGGGGGATGGACCTCTGGCATAACCGCGTGGGCCGCTATTAAAGTCAGGCCCAGCTCGTTTGAGCCTGTCAATGGACCCGAGTGGTTGGGCCATATCCCATCACCTTTCAATTAGAGCTGTTTTTAACAATCCATTACAAATTAAAGCAAAATTATGTAAGTTCATGCAATTACGGACATGGAAGCCCAAAAATTAGAAAATAAAAATAAAACATAAAGCCAAATCCCGAGATGTCCGCCTCACTTTGCCTCAGCACCTCTGTCTGCCTCAACTCAGATGAGGCATCCGCCTCATTCGCAGAACCAGGTGCCACCTCAGGTGCGCTTTCTAGGCGCCTTGCACCAAAGCGCGTCTCACAAACGTTTTTAAACCTTGCTTTAAGGGGGAAGAAGTATATACTCGATAAGTTCATTACTGAAGATGCATTTTGAAAATTGTCAAAACTCTCCTTAATTCTTTGCTGGAGAAATTGAAGAATCAGATTCAATTGGAATTGGGATGGGTAACAAAATAAATATGCGCCAATACAGTTCGGATCAGTATTTATAGGAGATCTATGTTTGAATTAAGTATAATTAGGGATGTCTTATTTTTGATAAAGTGGTTAGTAATTGTAGAGTTGGAGGATTTGTGCTGCTTGTGAAAGTATTTCTCCATTTTCATGAATGTGATATAGAACTTAGAGGTTCCAGCAGATGTCCCAGGTTTCCTGTCAGCGCTACTGCTTGGGCAAGGCATAGTGAAATAGTCTTGTTTCGCGCTTCCTATTTTTTACATTAATTCTCATGCTCAAAACCCTGAAGTTTTTCTAGCATTGAGAAGATGCAATCCTTCTATATTTGAGGGGAAATTAAATTTTTTCTACATATGGCTAGAAACTTCTACAAACTTCCCATAGAACTTGCATCTTTTCTTCCATCTTACTAGAACAGTTCCGGAAAAGATAAACCAGCTTTTAAAACTCAAATTTTCATTTGACTTTCCAAAGTACTGATACAGTAGCCCAGGACACTTACTGTTTGATTTCATGGTTAAGTATGATAGTTCAAGTTAGTATTAAAATCCAATGGCACAATGAACAGAAATGATAGTCCACTATGGTGGTGTTTACTTTGCATGATTAGGTTGGATAGATAAAATTAATCCAACCTAATCAAGTGTTTACTTTTAAGGATTAATATTTGAGGCCCAAAATCCGGTATTATTTTAATCCTTTGAATTGTTTTTCATTAATTTTAATCCAACTAATATAGGTAGGATTGAAATAATCCTCCAAATAAAGGGAGAATTATTTATCCCAATTTTAATCATTCACTAATTATTTGTAGTAAACAAAGGATTGATAGATAAAAATTATCTTATTCACACATTTAATTCATCAAATAATCAATCCTTCAAAATGTTAATCATGAAAAGTAAACACTCCCTAGATGTTTCTTCTTATCAGCTTATTGGAGATGGACAATTTTCTATATATTTTTCTTTCATACCCCACTGCTTGCGATCATCAGGATTTATGCTTATGTCAGAATATTGCCTTATTTGTTCAGATTAGCACTATTGAGGAGTCAGCACAGCTATCGAGAAGTCCATCAGAACGGGGGCTATCGCTTGTTTTACAAATCGACCATCCTGCAATATAAGAAGGAAAAGGCGAAAGCCACATTTGCAGAAGTGATGCTCTTGGATCTGCTAAAGTCATTACCGTCCCACGACACAAAGAAGTCTCTGCAGGTAAAAGACTAGAGAATCTTCACTTTCATTTGATTAGCGGTAAAGTCCAAACCAATCAGCAAGGAAGCAAATTCTCTCCATTGTCATTTATAATCTTATCCACATATCATGTTTTATATGTTAACATGACATCAGGATCCTTCACTTCTTTTGTGTCCTCGAGAATGATTTGTTTCTCTAACTGTCCATGTGCATCGTGTATGTACTGTATTGTTGTTTTGACTCATCTTTCATCATCACTCCTGCAGAAGTTGATCAAAAGATTTAGTATAAGTAATCCTTTCTTGATGGCTTTCAGTTTTGATGAAATGTCGCTAACCCTATTTTTTTTGCTGTTTTTGCAGTTGGGACAGTGGTGGTGGTGCTTTTGTCTTCTCCGGCAGAAGGTGTTGCTCCTTACCTCTGCAATCACGTTTCGACATGAGACGGATCTCAAGATTGAAAGCGTAGAGGAAGTTTTGATGCCCGTGAAACACAAGTCAAAGAAGGAGGAATGATTTCACCGCCCTCTCTTTCGTTATCCTCGGCCTAGAACGGCATATCATGGCGTAAACTGGTGTCGATACAAGCTATTTGCCGTTGGGGTAATTTATCTTGGGAGGAACCTTCAAACAGCGAATGGGAACGAGGACGTTCACATTACTCTAGTAAAGTATATAGATCCGTTGCATCTATCAGATTTTTGATGTGCTTCAAATTTTGTTACGCCATTGATGTATTTGTCTGAGCATAACATAAATATTTATTATTCATTTGACCTGTAACGATTTCTGAGTGATTCAAATAATCCCAAAGATCCCGGAATTTTGAAAAGAAAAAAAAGCATATTCTGGCCAAGCTGTGGAATTTCAATTGTCTCATCTATGGATGACAATTGGTGGATTTTACCTGTATCGATCTGGAATCATTCAAAGTCCATTAAATTTTAAAACAACGGTTCCTATTTCGATTTCAAACCTGTTTTAGACCCGGACTGTTTAGATCCAAAGTTTGATGAACTGATCCGATCTGCTTTGATCTTAGTTTGATTTCGATTCCATAACTAGAAACAATACTTATTTATTGGTTATGGTCCGAATAAACTCGTCTATTGATAAGCCTAAGTTTAATTAGACTTGTTAATGAGTCAATTTTATCCATACTAATCCGAAATTATTCATAGCTCATTAAATTCTAAAGTAACGGTTTCAGTTTTGGTTCTGATGCGGTTCTGGTTCCAGATTCATTCGGATCCAGGCCACTTAACCGGTACTTAATGGATCGATTCTAAAACCAGAACCGTTAGTTATTATTGGTTCTGATCCGAATAAAACTCAACATTCCTAGTTTCATCCTCCAACTACTCAAAAAGAAGATTGCAACATGTGCATTCAAATTCATAGGATTCATAAAATAAAATTCTCCAATGATAAAATTGATGGGAGTTTAAAAAATTGGAATAGAAATGATAAAATTACTAAAGTTGAAGATTAACTGATTGTTATATAATTATTTTTTTCTCAGAACATTCCAAAAGGTTTTGAATAATAAAATTACTATATTTTCAATAGTTGAAGATTAACTGATTGTTATATAATTCTTTTTAATTTCTCAGAACATTCAAAAAAGTTGAATAATAAAATTACTATATTTTCAATAGCAACACAAAGTATAACTGCCACGAATGAAATAGAGTCCAATGGTGACTCATCGTTTCTGTTCAAATAAGTTGCAAATTAAGGGTTTAAGAAATTCTATTTATATAATACTCCCTCCATCTAAAATTTACGTTATTATTTATGGTATTAATTTAATAAATTATAATAGATATAAAATAAGTGAAAAAATAATCCCACATTGTAAATATAAAGCTGTAGTAGTTCTGCAAATAAATAAATAGATTGAAGATAAAAATTATAATATTCTTGGAGAGCCATGTCTAAAAGAAGAAAATGCAATTTTTTGATGAATAAATTCAAAAAAAAATACAAATTTTGATGAATAAAAAGAGCATTATAATTACAAATTTTTAAAAATCATGAAAAATACAAAATAAAAGAATAATGAATCATGTAAATATTTATGAAGTTATTTACAAGTGTTACAAGATTCTTGCTTATGCGCTATGGTTATGAAACTTCAATAAACTTAAATATTTCAATCACCACATCACATGTCTATAAGCACTTCAACAAAATAACTTACGTGGCTTAACTATTTATTAGTTCATCTCATTTAAAACAAACAAGAGTAAATTTTTGCATCAGGAAATATCCATACAGCAGATGATAGATTCAAGCAATCTCACTTGAAATCCATATCCACCATAACCACATAAACACGACGATAAAAGATAAAGAAAGTGAAAGTAGTATAAAAAATAAAAATGTGACAACTTATATCGAGTGATACTAGTTAACATAGTCTAGAAGAAATTCAACTAGCAAAACAAAAATTTGAAGAATCCATGTTTATCTTAAACAAAGGAGTTCCTAATTCCTCCAACTTCGACAAGAACTTCGCTTCAAGCCTCAGAATCCATGCATCATTAACGGTACTGTAGGAGGAGAGCGACAACGTTAGCACCTTTGAGACGACGAGATATGTAACTTACATTATAGTTAAAGGACAATGTAAGTTAATCGATTAGTTGAACTCCGTATCACTTAGAAAACATAGTTGTAAGATATCCACAAGTTTTAGACAAACTCCAGTTTCAACTAGGTAGGGTTTTCGTAGCATACTATTATCCCTCCCCCACAGTATATTTGAGAAACCAATGCAATTACAATTCCTTAACACCCAAAAATAAACAAAGATCACGAAAATGTCAGACACTGACAAACATCAATACCATGCTCTGTTCCTAATAAACTTTGGCGTTTTGTGATGCGAGAACAGTCAGACTTCAACCAACAAGTTATAATTATAATCAAATTCAACTAAGTTTCAGGTATAGATTGAGCAACTTTCACCAACAAAAGTCAATTCAATATGGAATTAACCAAAGACACGTGATATTAGAGGAGTAAAAAGCAACCCAAAGAGACTCTTCCATAGGCGAACAAGCCAATAAATTGGCAATTATGAACGTAGATTGCTTAAATCCCCAAATCCAGAAACAACCTATTCAAACCAAAATCTCCGAACCTAGTACAGCTTTAAAACTGGATAAAATCCAACCAGAAGTCCCAAAACCAATTAAAAACTCGACATCAAGAAATTATAACACACGGATATAATGAATTATTATATTACCAACAGAATAACAACAAATAAAAAAAAAGATTGACATTCATATCATAAATTTTAATCGAAAACAAAGGAGGGGGGAAGGAAGTAAAGAAGCGACCTTAATGAAGCCAATCTCCTTGGCGTTGCTGCGGAAGCACTGCCTGCAACACATGAGACCATACTTGCGAATAATTCCATGCGGGTTTCCGCAAACCCGGCTGCATCACACAAAAAAAAGGGTAAGAGATTCAACAAAAATCGAACAAAAGCAAATTAGAGGAAATAAAAAAGAAGAAGAAGCAAATTGAACAGACCAAGTGCGTGAGCCAGGGCCGTAGCTCTTGGGATGGGAGTTCCAGATGTTAGAGTGACCCATCTCTTCTCTCTCTTTCTGAAAAATCTAGAGTTTTGGAATCAACAGTTAATGAGGCGCCGATGATATAAAACCCTAGTTGGGTGGAGGCGAAGTTGGACACAGACTTATAAGCGCTGCTCGATTAAGGGAATTTGTCCAATATACCCTCAGAGATACCTCTATTTCGGGGCCTGTTTGGCAAATTTCGTTATTAGACAGACCACTTAAATTCATTCTTAGTTAATCAAAAAATTGTTATATGGTCGTAACATTTGAATTTATCCTCTTAATTAAGTTGAACAAAATTCGCTATCAGGCGATTGTAATTTCGAGGTTTTCCTTTTGAATTGAAATTAGATCATTGAGCCTCTCCTTTTTGTTAAAAATTGAGTTGATGTACTTTCATTTATATCGATATTAAGAAGGTGTTTGATTAAGCTTATTTTAGAGAGCTTATAAGATGTTTTAAGAGCTTCATAAGATGTTTTAAGAGCTTAAAAACTTATAAGTTATTAAAATGTTTAGATAATTGAACTTATAAGCTAGAGAAAGAAGAGTTGGGGAGAGAAAATCATAATTAGAGACAGAAATTGACGATATGTGAAGTTGATTATGTATATATAAGAAATAACGAACCATAATAAGATTATTTTGATAAATTCATTATTGCTTATAAGGATTATGAAAAAATAATTTGAGGTTGAACAACTTATTTTTAAGGGAGCTTATAAGTTGTTGAAGCTTATTTTTATAGCTTATAAGTTATTTAGGAGTTTATTTTACCAAATATATACTCTGCGAAAACTTATAATTTCCTAAACAGCTTATAGGTTATTTTGAAGAGCTTATAAGCTCAGTCAAACACGCTCTAACTCCGTGTTTAAGATTTAGGTCCTTAAACTTTTTATTTTGGTTGAATAAATAAGGGTACCTATCTTAAATTAATGTCTAAATTTATCAAAAATAAGAGTACGAGAACTTAGTTTAAACAAACGGAACTTTAAAGGACCAAATCTGTTATAAAAAAAAAAGTGAACGTACAAAAATCTAGTACTTACAAATTCAGAGATCAAATATTTAAAAAGAAGAAGATTAATATATGCGTGATTCCAATCAGTCATGTGCAACAGTCCAATAAATGTAAGAGAGGAATAAGGATTTGGGAGCCCAACTTATATACCCAACTATCAAAAATTAACTACACCCTATATCCAACCTAAAAATTAACTATACCCCATACCCAAACATATTAAAAATTATATTTTTACTGAAACAACAGTCAAAATTGCAATGACGTCTTCTCTGTGAATCGATTCTCTTTTTTTCGTGCATTGACAACTCATTTTTTTCTCGCATCGACAACTCATATTAAGTTAAAACAACAATAAAATAACGCATGATTTCGCTTTCTTCTTCCAAAATTTGAAACACTTCTTCTTCTTATAAATTTCTCCAAAAATTTGAAACACTCTCGCCATTTCGATTTAGATTTCACATTTCAAAATTTCTTGCAAGCCATTTCGATTTAGATTTCACATTTCAAAATTTCTTGCAATTTTCTTCACGCTTCCATTCCCATTCCGTGAATTTCCATTCTCAATCCCATTCTCATTCTCATTCGCAATATTGTAGAATTTCCATTCACACATTCGTCGAAATCTTGAAGAACAAGAGGTAATTCTCGATTTAGGCCAAAATATCCTCAAAATTGAAGTTTCGGTCGAGAATTGTTGTTTCCGTCGACCGGAGACAATTCGACCGGAAACTCGATTGGTCGATCGAACAACAAATTAATTCAATTTCTTGAATTAATTTGTTGTTCGATCGACCAATGAAGTTTCCGATCGAAGGCGTCTCTCCGGTCGACAGCCTTCCTCGAGGAAACTTCAATGGTCGACCGGAACAACAATCTCGATCGAAACAACAAATTATTCAATTTCTTGAATTAATTTGTTGTTTCACGTCGACAATCAAGTTTCCGGTCGAGGAAGCTTCTCTCCCACGACCAGGAAACATTGATTTTCTAATTTACGATATCAATTTAATTTTAATTTAATTTTCTAATAATTAGTTATTAATTGAATTTTGTAATAATGCAGAACCATATTTTACAATTATTTTCGAAGGAACGAGTGACAATATGTCTGACTTACCGGTATGTTTTCGTGTATATTATTTTGAAACATAGTTATGCTAATCGTATGTATATTTTGTAATTGAGATATTTTTCCAAATTATAGTATGTATATTTTGGATAAATGATGTATATTTTGGATAAATGTTGCTAAATGTGATTGAATATGAGTAGTTAATATTTCGAACGATTGAATATATATGACTAGTTAATACCGATACGGCTTGAATAATCGATTGAATAAATAGTGTTTATGGTTTGTATGTTTTCGATTGAATGAGATATTTGTTTTGGCTTGAATAATATTTCAACGATTGAATATGAGTAGTTAATACCGATATAGCTTGAATAATGTGATTGAATAAATAGTGTTTATGGCTCAGATGTTTCGATTGAATGAGATATTTGTTTTGGCTTGAATAATGTGATTGAATATGTAAAATCATTTGAAATTTCAACTTTGGATTAGCATTGAATTGTTGTATGTTGTGTATATGTGGTATTGATATAATTGTAGGTTCTGTTTTCTTGAGGCCTACCACGATAAATGTGGTGGCGGATGTAAAACTTATTATAGACCGATTATTTTAAGTATATTAAGAATGTCTTGCTAGATAAGGCGCTAAGAGTTGGTAGATATGTTTAGGGGGTTGCTTTGGTCATCCGATTGATTGGACTCCTGCCTAAGTCTAGTTTTTCTTTGCACCATTTAGTCTCCGTCCGATAGAGCTCACGATCCGGAGATGTATTTTTCATCAATGGAAGATATATATGTTTTCCATTAAAGATTATGCTCTAGTCACCGCCTTCAATTTGGGTCATCATCATTTGATCCCACACTGACTACGACTTGAGCGACGTTGAGGTCTATAGCCTTTTTATGGGGCACAGATTACATTACGTAATCTAGTAGATAGATTTTGTAGTAGTGATTTTAGTGATGATGTAGATCTTCGTCACTATTTACGTGGCCCACGTTATTACCCTCTATGGGTTCGTATTTGGATACGACACGGGAAGATAATAGCGATTGGGTTTGGGCATTGGTCGACGATCCGGAGGCGTTTTGCCGATTTCCGGGGCCTACGCTTACGGATATTGAGATATTATACGACGCGGTGTCAACCTAATGCTCAATACCACTTTTACGGACCGGCCTGGGCACTATATGCTTGGTCACCGAGATCAAACCAGCTTGGGAAGTATAGTGGGACGTCATCAATCCCACAACAGATCCGAGAGTGTTGAGGTGGAAGTTCAAGAGTAGCTCTCACCGCGACTTTTATACCACTTTTGAGCAAGAGGTATTGAATTTTATTATAATTTTAAATCATGTATGAGGTATTGTATTTATTAGAATATTAAATAACATCTTTCAATTTATTGTAGGTCGGTTATCATCTCACATCCATCGAGTAGGACTCATTCGAGGTTAGCACCGCCATCTTGGGTGTCTCTCTCACACCCTCTCCACTCGGTGTGAATTTTGTTATACCGTCAAATCCTTTGAGGAGGGACGAGTTCCCTTTCGTCGTGGTGTGTCTCATCCACCTCCGGTGGATGAGCCTCGACGTAGACGCCGAGTTCGAGGAGGGCTCCACAGCTTGTTGAGGATCCCGATCTTCGTGGTCTCCATCGAGCGAGCCTCGAGCCTTCACCTTCGATACCCGGCCGAGGACATCGCCGGTTGGGTTCGTTGAGGTTCGGTTGTTGATGAGCTGCAGCCGCCATATGTGGATAGCCGTCCATCCGCTGAGAGACGGATACGGAAGACATACCGGGAGGCGGCTTCATCGAGGTGGTGGTCGGCACCTGTATGCCTTAGTTCGCCGATCGTCGTTGGATTCGTGAATCTATCCGGGAATCTGTCCGGGAGGAGGACAGAAGCAAAGGCGACGATCGAGAGGTCTATCAAGACAAATTTATTCCAAAGATAAAGAAGTGGTTTGAAAACCTCTTAGAAGACTCGATGTGGTTGCACACATAGGGATGATCTGCTACACATGCACCTCATGTCCCACGTCATCCGACGACGACGACGACGAGGTGAAGATCAGGAGACCACATCACCGCCCAGTCCAGATGTCCCTCGAGACAGTGGACATATTGAGCCTACCGAGGCAAAGACCGCATCGGCCGGTGATACCCTCCCGCTACTCTCACTGGATCCATGGTACCGCCCCGAACTACATCTCATCATTCCATGATGGGACTGGACCTATTTAGTGATCTGACGCCTCAGGACGTCGTGAGGCAGACTTTCGAGCCCGTGCAGCAGCAGTTGGAGGAACAGGTAACTATTAAGTCTCATATTTGGCAGTTTATAATATTTCATTATATTTGTTATGTTTTTCATTTTCTCTAAATTAAATGTTTGTAGTTCGGGATCCGGAGAGGTGAACGGGCACGGAGACCTTCGGCTGTAATGAGGTCACCATACGTGAATAGCCCGATGCCACGTCCATTATCCGATGATACATTGGTAAATTACCAGCGTTTCTTGAACACAAATAAGGCAATGGTGGTTGTTCGGGGTACTGATCGACAAGTCCAGGTTGTATTTTTCGTGAATATCGAAAATCCAGAGAGGCGTTTTGATGTTCGGCATGCGTTTTATACAATATGCTTCGTTTTTTTAAGTACATCTACTTATATTGATATGTATCCCTAAAATAATTTTGCAGGTCGTCGATCTATTCATGGTGTATTTGAGGATGAGACTCGATGCCGGGATCGACTTATTGGATGGGGTGGATTATCAAAACACAATCATCCTTGATACTAGTTTTTTCGTAAGTCTTTAATACAATCAATATATAGTATATATGTGTAGTATCTCTAATTACTTAATTTTCAATGTTGAATAGATGTTTTGCAAAATTCATGGTCCGAGGTACACGCAATCCTGCGGCCCCACATTCAAGACCCGTGAGGCACCATTGATCATGACCCCGAGAGCATTGTTTACATGGCAGCCACCAAACGCATTGGATAGCGATTGTCCTCGGCATGGCGGGTTATACATCATGGTTACGTACACGCAGTAACCTTATTTAATACAATAAATATTAATTTATCTAAATGGTTACGTGTCCTTGTTTATTTTATCTAAATATTAATTTTATAGATCATTATCCCTTGCGCCATCGAAGCGGCGTTTCGTGATAGCAGCGTGGATATGCACTCGTCATTGCGTCTTTGTTTGACTCGCGTATTTGGAGGATGGACCGGGATCAACGGATGCGAGGATGATGGACTTGTGTGCCCGACTAGATTATTGCGCCGTTTCTTCTCTTCACTAGATGGTTCGAGGCTAACTCCCACCGGATACCACCATGGAATAATGATGCGGTTATTACACGAGCTGCTCTTCGAGGTATTTGATCGGAAAGCGATTTGATGATGGTCCATTTGCGTGCATGATCGTGGAACGCCTTATTTCTGGTTCACCGAGCATCGAATGGGGTATGTCTAATGTTGTAGCATATAGACATAAAGTAGGTGGAAATATATATGAGATATGTGATCCATATAAGAAGCCGAGAGGAAGAGGAAGAGGAAGAGGTTGAAATTAGCATGTACTGGTATATTGGTATGTATTTGTATATTGGTATGTATTGGTATATTGGATGCAAATGGATGTTCATATTATTTATCGAATATTTGATTATACGATAGTTATTAATCCTCGTGACAACAACTTAGTATTTAACTCGAAGCTAAGATCGTTGAATGAATTTGTGTCTTGTTTTGAAGAATCATAGCTCAATGAAATAAGTATTACATAACCCGTAAAAATGAAGCAGACGTTATTCGAACAAACAAACAAACTCGTGAAGATCAAAGTTTTCACCGCTATTCAAACAAACAAACAAACTTCATCGCTCAAGCTTCTTCTTTTCTTTTTTTGATAAAAGATTAATGTTTTAGTTAGTGAGATATATATGTGTTACGACGGATTGTTGATGTTTAGCGACGGATTTTTCCGTCATTTCGCATGTTTTTTGTAGTGTCAATTCAATTCAATTCAATTTGATTAAGTTAAAATAATAATAATGTTAATAATATCTTTACATGAATGTTTTCTTTCATTACAATGTCACTGCCTCTAGATAAGTAAGGACACTTCCGACGCGTATGAGATTCATTACCACACAAGCTACATGTCCGTAGTGCACGACTTCTACTACTCGATCCCACTTCGCATTGGATGACGATATCGACCCACTTTCGCCCTGACTGACGGACTTATTAGGAGGCATAGCGTAATTTCAAGAACATCCGGAGGAACAGTCCAGTAGACTGTGGTGAACAGATTGATCCGATCGAGTATGCTCGCTAGCTTTGCGAATGGTAGTACTCTTCACATAGTTAGATATATGGTGACCTTTATGACTAAAAATTTATATAATCAATTATATGTAAGTGAAATCAATTTGATCAAAAAATTAACATAATTAAACTTAAATTGCACCATATAGTCTGCAATAAAGATGAGAACACGGTATCATATCCATGTCCCACTCCAAACACGCACACGATTGCGTATTGAGATTGACTCACAATGTTTTGCTTCCGTGCTTGACTTTGAAAGTGGAGTCGATGAGGGACTACATCGTATCTGCGTGATAGTTCCATTGATACCATCATCCACGCGTTGCTTGTGGGTCAATTCACCGCACCTCTTTGTCGCCTCATGTCTCTCATCGAACCATTTTTACGTAATGTGACGGATTGCCTCAATCATTGAGCAAATTGGCAATCGTCAGCCCACAATATTCGAGAATTGAATGATTCGGCAATGTTCGATGTCATAAACCCAGCGCCTAACGGGCAATCGTGATCTAGCCCACTGCACTCCAACCTCCACCAACTTGGTGTATGCGCCACTACCATCGGCCTTCACGAGACTTTAACATAGCCATCACTTTTCAAAGTGTGTATCTTGCACGCATAAGCGCTTTCAAATAACTTTATGGATGGTTGCCCAAACGGGTGATTTTTTTCAGCAGATGGTAGTAGCATAATCCGTGTGTTGCATCGTAGACACACTGACCGCGTTCATTATCTCGACATGGGCATCTCAAACAATCAACATCTCGGATTTGATCCATAAGCGACTTGTAGTCGAGATGTAAACCAAGTCCATGAGACATCATTCTCGATCGGACCAATTCCATAAGCTAATGGAAAACTTGCTCGTTGTCGTCCTTTGTCACCAAGAACGAATATGCCTTTATTGCGGCCCTTCGCGCGCATCGTCGACTACAATCACGGGTCGGAGGCACAATGTGTACGCCTAACTGCATGAACCGAGGGCGACAAAGAGGTGACGGAACCGACCATCCGATCCAATATCCAAGTCGGTCATCGAACCGGATTGCTCATCCGTAACATATGCGATAACCGGTAGTAGTGAAATGATTCTTCATGTCCACCGATATCATCTCGATCGCCTATTACGGGCTCGCATTGCTACATCAGATGTAACGTGTACACCGTACTCTCACCGCAAATCAGCCATAATGGACCTCGGCTTTAGCACTTCACCGTCTTCGCGTATTTTTCGTGATATGTATGCTGCAATTACACGGGCATTAACCTTCCTTACTCCGATATTCACTGGTTACGTGCGCAAGTATGTATAGCATCAAACTTGCGGACAAACCAAAATCCACCTGTCGCGATGCACGTAGTAGAAAAGGACACCGATTATGATATCGACATTTGAATGTAATCCTCGAATTATCGGATCGAGGAATAACAAATTCTACTCGACGTTCCAAATGCCATAGCCCCGGATATCTTCGCTCACCCTTGTTGTCGAAGATGGAACCTTCGCTCGGCTCATGAGTGGAACCGAGTCCGGAGGACGAGCAAAGAGATTAATCAAGCATCATGAGGAATAACAGGGACTAGCAGCTGCTCATCTCCTCAACTTCTTCGGCTCTGGGCTCCCACGTGCTCTTGCGTGTTACTCGCATAATCGTAGATAGAAGCTTCCGAATCCACCCTCTCGACGGATCCATGCGTCAAACTCTACAAATGAGCCATAGCTCACCAAAGCGCACTCGCGATCTTCTTCCTCTTCATCCGACTGCTTTCATCTTCTTCTTCAACGTAGTCGCCGCCATCATTGTCCTCAACAAGTGTATCACCGGTTGTGGTTGCGAGATATGTTGGGAAAGCGTAATTCTGGATGGATCCATGTGTTGCGGCATATATTGAGATGTATCGATCAAACCAATCAGATGATGTAAATTGTTGTGTCAACGACGCATCGAACGATATGTTTTGGGAAGTGTAGTCATATGTTGACGAGGATGGTATCTCAAACGAAGGTCTATATAGTTCTTGCTCCGATTGGGATGTGTCGGCATCGTGAGTCACATAGACCTCTGCTTGGGCATCATGAGCCAATCGAAAAAGTTGATCATCATTACTCAAAAGTAATTTGATAATTCTACCACTCCGAGATCTCGATAGATAATGCAGTTGGTAGGTTGTACTCAACGAATTTCCCAACATAATTTCATTAATCATCTCTATGAACTCCCAGAAAATTACATTGTCCATTCGAACAAAGGCATTTGATCGATACCGCCAATGTAACATAAAGAAGGATCCCATCGCCTCCATATCGAACAATAATGCTCTTCCATCCCGACATCTATAACAAATACAAGATTACATTAATGTAAATATACGATCTTAACATGATTTTTCTAATGTCTTAATGTTTACACTAAAATTATCGCCTAATCTAAGTCTAATTAAACGAATTATGCCAAGAATTATCTAAACGAATTATCCAATAATTATAAATTGCGTAAACAATCGAATTATCTAAACAAAATAATAATAAATCTAAAGATATTTGCTAGAATTTAAACAAAATAATAAATTGCTCGAATTATCTAACAAAATAATTCTAAAGATAGTATTATAAATTGCTCGAATTATCTAACATAATAATAAATCTAAAGATAGGAATAATAAACAAAATAAACAAAATAATAATAACAAATCTAAATAAAACTAAAGATAGTATTATAAATTGCTCGAATTATCTAAACAAAATAAATCTAAAAAATTTAACAATAATAAATCTAAATAAAACTAACAATAATAAATCTAATATCATAAACAACAATAATTGGAAGATTATCCTAATTGATTTCATTTAAAATTAATTGATTTCATTTAAAATTAAAACAACAACAATAATTCAAGATTATCCTAATAAATCTAAAATTATCCTAACAATAATTCAAGATTATCCTAATAAATCTAAAATTATCCTAATTGATTTAATTTAAAATTAATTTCTAAAACAAAAATCTCTCTCCGTCGAATAGTTTTATGTCTCCGGTCGATATTTCCTTGTTTCCGATCGAGCGGAGACATCAATTAATAATTAGTATTAAATTCATTTGATAATTAGAAGATTCCGTCGAAAATAAGCTCTCTCCGGCCGAAAATAGCTCTCTCTCCACGACAATTCAAGATTCCGTCGACAATTCAAGATTCCGATCGACGGAATCGATGTTAATTTGATAATTTCCGTGGACCAATTTTATGTTTTCGAATGAATAATTAATTTAATTATGTTTACTGAATCAATAAAAATTAAATTACATTAAAATCCCTCTCCTATTCGACCAATTCCTTGATTCGGTCGTAGGAATCAAGGAATTGGTCGACCGGAGAGGATTTTGAATAATTAATTTAATTATGTTTACAGATCAATAAAAATTAAATTACATTAAAATCCCTCTCCTTCGACCAATTCCTTGATTCGGTCGACCGGAATCAAGGAATGGTCAATTGGAGAGGGATTTTAATGTAATTTAATTTTTAATTCATTTATGATTTTTTAAAACCCATAAAATCATTTATTTATCTATTTTTCATATAATTCCTTTAATTCATCATTTGGAGAGGATTCCTTTAATTCATTTATTTTTCATATAAAAAGCCATAAAATCGTATAAAACATCTAATTTCATCTAAACTAATTATATGCTATATAATTATAAATAATTATCTAAACGAATTATATCGAATTATATATACTAATAATACAATAAAATCCAAACACTAAACAAATTATCCAATTAATTTAATTATCTAAATTATATATCTGAATTATGCAATAAATTCAAAACACTAAATGAATTATCCAATTAATTTAATTATCTAAACGCAATAATTTATCCATACCAATAAACAATAATAAATCTAAACAAAAATAACAATAATAAATCTAAACACAAATTAATATCATAAACAACAATAAATTCAAAACATCGAAAATAAATAAAATTCGAATAACTTACTTGTTGAGACACACTCTTTGGGTTGTGGATCGAAATGAAGAACGAAAATTAGGAGAAAGAGCAATAAGAATGTAATGAAGAACTAAAATCGGGAAGCAAAGAGCGATAGAATTTGTTGGATTTGTATTTATTATTATCGAATTGTATAAATAGAGAGAATTGGTTCAATTATTGGTTTACTTTTCGCATTTATTTGTCTTCTTCAATTTTTACGCAATTTTAGTTGTAATTTATTTGTCTTCTTCAATTTTTCTCGCAATTTTAATTGTAGCTTTTACTTTTCGTAGTACTATTTTGTACACTATTAATTAATACGGTAATTATGAAGGATAATTTCAATATTAAATATTTCAAAATTCATAAGTTGTGTTATAATTTCAAGATTTCAATATTTTACAAAATTTCCATAGATTACCTTTAAATATTAATTTAAATATCATACATTCAATTTAAATTAATTAGCCTTGTTTCCAATCGAAAATCGTTGATTCCTATTCGACCTTTGATGTTACCGGTCGACCGGAGACATGAATTAATAATTAGTATTAATTTCATTTCATAATTTCTCTCTATTCGACCAATTTCAACATGAATTAATACTAATTATTAATTCTTTGATGTTTTCGATCCGAATTAATTAAAATTGTATTAAAATCCTCGCTCCAATGACCTATTCAAAATTTGAATTTTAATTAAATCCTCTCTCCTCGATTTTTAATTAATTCCTCTCCACGAGATGCATCCAATGACCTATTCAAAATTTGAATGTTTAATTAAATCCTCTCTCCGGTCGATTTTAATTAAATCCTCTCTCCACGAGATACATGATTTAATAATTTAATGCTTTTAACATAATTTAATGATTTAATGATATCATTCATATATAAAGTAATTTAAAATAATAATAATATCCAATACATGAAAATAATTTCCAATCATTTATTGATTTGTTATGTTTTTGAGTCGGTGTTATGTCATTTCACCGACCAAACCATGTAAACTCACTAGAAATATATATTAAAAATATAAATGGGTATGTTGTGTATTGATTTTGTAAAATGGAATTTGTACACACTTTTTAAATGTGTGTAGTTTGATATATTTCCTAAGGATTTTATCTTTTGGATAGACAAAAACTTATGTATATTCTTCTGTACCGTCTATACGGTTGTTAAAAAATATCATTTATGTTAAAGAAAAATATCATTTATTTTTTACCTTATAATTTAAAATTTATTATTTTTATTGAAAAAAAGTATTATTATATTAAAGAAAAATATCAAAATATGTATATACATAATGATGTACCGAAGACCACATCTTTTGAAACAAAGATATATAAAATTGAAGAGTTGCAATAGAGAATGAGGCTAGTCATTAGCAGTGCCGCCCCTGAGGGTAGCCAACATTGGGCGATCGCCCAGGGCCCATCATCTCAGAGGGCCCAAATTATCTTAAAAAATAATTTATGTAATTTTATTTAGATTCAAAATATTATATAATTTAAATAATTTTTTTTAAAGATTCAAACTATTAAATCTTTCTATATTTTATTTATAGATATATGTCTTCATTTGGTCCAAAAATATATTAGAAAATATTGATGTTGATGTGATTATTAATGGTTTTGCATTTGCAAATACTCGAATAAATTATTTTTTATGATATCGTATCGTAGATGAGAGTTGAGATATATAAATATAAGGATGAAAAGTAAGTTGTATATGTTTTTGACAATTTTTGATTATATATTTCTATTTATAGATCACTTGAATTTTACTTAAATTTATAAATTCGATTTATCTTATAAGTATAATAAAATTGATCATTTTGGACGGTCTAATGATAAAGTTAGTTCATGTGGCTAAAGATCATGAGTTCAAACCTCACTATCGCCTTTCTAGGTTTAAGCCTATCACACATGATTTTTCAATTGTGGTTTATTCGTCTTGTATCGTTTGCAAGTTATTGTAAGAAAACAGAAGTTTTACCTTGTACTCACAGAAGATAATGACTGAGTGTTTTCTATGAATTTTAAAAAATTGGGGCCTATATTCCTTATTTTGCCTAGGGCCTATAAAATGTCAGGAACGGGACTGGTCATTAGTCGAGGAGCGGTAATTTTCCAACAAAGTCGTTGTAGAGACTGCCAAAGTACAAATGATTATCAAACTCCACCGCAGAGGTTACAAACCTCATCACCTTCCCAGTGGGATCATCCAACCCTCTCAGCATCTTCCCATCACTTCCCACCTTCACAACCATTGCTTTCTCAACTATCTTTATCACCCATTTGCTAAAAAATTCTGGGAAAGCGCTTGTTAAATATTTCAATCCAGGAAAGTTGTACACGAATCTTGGCCACATGGGACTACCCTGCAATACAAAAACAACATTTTTTGGAGAAAATAAGGTTATAAAATAGGTGTGACTAACTCATTAAGAGCAGCAGTTACACCTCTAGTAATGCGATCCAAAAGGAGCCATCTGGAGCAAGATTAATGTTATCTGGCATCCCAGGAAGTTTATCAACAAATATCTCTGTTTCCCCTTTCTTGTCGCCTTCCAACCAGTACTTCAGACATCTATGTCTGCTCCAATTACAAAGATCAGATTAGCACAAAAAGTCGAGACATTGTCGAAATATTTGATAAGCCAACTTACTTCCATGATTCACACACAACCAAGTAATCTTGGTCCATAGACAGCGCAACGCCGTTTGCAAATGCAAGACCCTCGAGAACAAGAGATGTCGTGTTTGATGAAGGATCGTATTTGAGGAGGCGGCCGTGGGGCTCCGTCTCCAGTAAATCAAGCTGCCAACTACGGAAGTCGAATTTTGTGCTCGCATCGCTAAAGTACAGTGTGCCGTCCGATGATCCAATCACATCGTCTGCGAATCTTGTGGAAAGTCATACATCACATAAGTTCACTTCTTTCAAACCTTGTATCTCCTTATTGGATTACATCTATTGTATGTTTTAAATAAATTTTACTTGAATAAAATAATTTTCAAGCAACTTTGATCTAGTGCCATTCAAATATGAAATGGGATCAAAATAATTTTCAAGCAACTTGTCAACTACTTCATACTGACTTAGTTATTCAATGAGTTATATCAACTATTTTACTTTTAAAGATTAACATTTGATAATATTCCAAACCCTAAGATTATTTTAATTATTTGAATTGTTCTCCATTAATTTTAATCCAACCAATATAGGTAGGATTGGAATAATCTATAAAATAAAGGGAGAATTATCTATCTCAATTTTAATCATTCACTAATCTTTTATAGTAAACAAAGGATTAATAAATAAAAATTATCTTATCACACATTTAATACATCAAATACTCAATCCTTCAAAATACTAATCATACTTTTCATGATTAGGTTGGATAAATAAAATTAATCTAATCTAATCAAGCGTTTGCTTTTAAAGATTAACATTTGAAGATATCTCAAAGCCCGAGATTATTTTAATCCTTTAATTATTCTCTATCAATTTCAGTCCAACCAGTATATGTAAGATTGAAACAATTCTCCAAATAAATGGAGAGTTATTTATCTCAATTTTAATCATCCACTAATCATTTATAATAAATAAATGATTGATAGATAAAAATTATCTTATCACATATTTAATACATCAAATACACAATCCTTCAAAATGATAATCATGAAAAGTAAACACTCCATAACTACATAATGAATTAAAAATAGGTAGCTACTAATCTAGGTTAGCTTTGAAAGTCTCACCTTATTTTGGCACCATCAATGTGGGATGTAAGAACCTCGACCCCCTTGTCACTAAACTTAAGCAAACCCTGTAATCATCCATCAATCCAAACTTAGCTCAATTGATTAAGAGTTAGCAGATTTAGAATAAGAAAACATTACACAAACACCAAAAGACTCACTTGTCAGACTAAACATCCTAAAATTACAAAAATCACCACCGATCGACATGTACTTGAATCCAGAGAGTTGTGTCGAAACCAATCTCATACGGCTCGAAAAAACATGCTTAAGCGTATCTTTGCATGCCAGGTCGAGATCCGATGGATTTTTGGCCCGGTCAAGCCCCCGATCCAACCTTAGTTTTGTGAGCCGGACCATTACTTTTGACATCTCTAATTAATTTCAGATAAGAATACTGTTTAACATAAGTAAAAAACTTTGATTAGATTACCTCATGAGCATCGCAAGCGATAAGATCGCCGGCCGCTGTAGTAGTTATCCCTAACAAATTACTACTATCGATATGCCACCAATCCTCCCATGTTCCATTTCTATGCATCTTCTTCACGCTCCCATCCCTCGTAACTGTGTGCAGAACTCCATTTTCGTCAAAGGCGACATCTTCCGGCTGCATCACCAGCCCTTCTCCTAGCTTGATCACATCCTGTTCGGACACAACATGTAAGAAAATTTAATAATGTTATGTAATAATTATTATTCATAACTCGGATATAAGTTTATGTGACCTGTAATTTGGCGTTGGAGGGAGCAGGTAAAAGGGAGGACGAAGGTGGTTTTTCAAGATAACCAGGATAAGATGATGAAGAGAATATTAGTTGGAGAGCAATTGCCACCACAGAAACTATTACAATTCTTGAAAATGTTATCAGCGCCATGGATGAATCTATCAATATTATTACTTTACTTGTATATATATACATAGGAAGTGGATCCCAAAATTAAATTATAAAATATGAATTATTTTTAGTCTTTGATTTGTGAAGATCTACTGTTGATTCATCATCTTACTTTATGAATTCAAACACCTCGATTCGAATCTCATGAGAAGCAAATTTTTATTTTTCTGAATTCAGACACTTTAACGGTAAATTTAGATGATTTCATGAATTCACAATTTATATGTTAGTGGGGATTTTTAAAATAACCATTCTATATATATATATATATGAGTTTCTTATTTTAGCCGTTTGAGCTATTAATGAAAATTTATGACAAAAGTCATTTTTATTTAACCTGCGTGCGAGGATTAGTTGCTTTTGTAGCTGATAAGTAGCAAAGTTTAACTACACTTTATTGATTGAGGTCCTTTCTAATTAAGTGTAGACGGCTAAGTTTATTCAAAAACACAAAAATTCTTGTACGTATGTCCAGACAAATAAAAGGATCATTTATTTTTAAGAAAAATATCATTTATATTGAATAAAAGTATCATTTATTTTTACACTGTAATTCGAAAGTATCATTTACATTTGAAAAAAGTATCATTTGTACTAAATAAAAGTATCAATATCTATATATATAGATGACCACATAGGAGACCACCTCATTGTAAAATTAAGGACTAAATGCAATATAAATCATGAATTTTGCTATACTCATTTTGCAATTTTGACATCATTTTCATACATTTGCAAATAAATACCAAAATAAAAGAACCAACTAGTTAAGCTTATCTTTTCATAGTTCCTGTTTTTGTAACCACATGATAATAAGGATGACACGACACACTGTGCAGCGCACATGATTTTCGGTATGGGGCAATATAAGTATGTCAGGATGCACTTCGGACCATCTGTCCGGTCCTTTTCTTATCTTACTCGTGTCATATTATTAAATTTATTATTTAATAATGTTTGTTATAAAAAGAAAATAATTATATTATAATGAGTTATAATTAATATTTATTATTATAAATTGAAATTTTAAACATCATACACTAAATATTCAAAAATAATTATAAATTCTAATTGGATATAATGAACTCTAATTATAATGTAAAATGGGACTAAAATGCAATATATTAAAAAAATTTAAAAATGGTAAATATCAATTTAAACCCTAAATAATACATGTTTTATCAAAAATATCCGAACTTTCAAAAATATCTATTAAAACCCTAAACTATTATATTTGATACAAATTAAAACCTCAAACTATCATATTTTTGATACAGAATATGATAGTTTGAGGTTTTAATAGATATTTTTGAAAATTCAGGATATTTTTGATAAAACATATATAGTTCAGGGTTTAAATTGATATTTACCCTAAAAATAATAATAAAAAACTAATTTTTTCAACAATGACATATAGGTTAGGACAACAAAAAATGGGATAGAGAATCCTACTTTATAAATAACACTATCTAAAATTAAGGGTTAATTGAAAAAATACAAACTTTGACATGGTTTCTTTTACACGTATTATAAATTATTGTAATAATAACATCTTTTTCAATTTGTAACAATGTAGGCACACTCAAAAGTTTTAATGGAAAAAAAATATGCTTGACTTTTTTGCATATTGACAATCTGTACTAGCTACATATCACTCAAAAGAAGAACATTAGATGATTATATTGAGGTCAAAATGTATTGAACACGTATCTATTTTGTTACAAATAAAAAAATGACGTTATTTTTGTTGGATTTGTATACTGAAAGCAGAATGATTGAGTTTGTATATAATATTTCCTTTTACCACTATTATGATCATTTATCTGAATTATTTACTTGATTGCATATGTTGTCCAAAATTTAGATCATGCAGTGTATATAAGATAACAGAAGTCTGTATGATCGATTAAGCTAATTGAGATATAAAAGGGATCATAGTTGAAAAAACTTGAAGACGACTTGTTGGTACAAGTTACAATATAGATAAGAAGCAACTTGACTTTGTTGCTTGTCTATGCTGGTACGTCTTGACGTATTAATGGATCACAATAAGATGAGTTCTTCTATCTGACCATCATGAAGAACTTAGATATCGATGATTTTATGTTGATCTAAACATCGATAAAGTTTCAGATGAGTATGAATTATTGACCATCATTTTGACTTGTTATAGGTGAGGGTTATAATAGGTGAGGGTTATATGGGATAACCCAATATTCTCTGCATCTTGGATGGTGGCAGTTCTTGTATGTCATGCTAGTTATCTGTATCGAGTTACCGTATCCGTTTAGAATGATAACATCTACTTAAGGAGCTTAAAAAGTTTATTGTACTAAACACTGCATGTTGATTTAGCTCAGGTACGATAATAAGATTGAGTAGTACTACTTAAGGAATTAAAGAGATTAATTATTTTAAGCAGTCAGAGTGCTATAAATAATTAATGGACGTACGATATCTCAAATACAGGAATTTCACAAGTCTAAGTACAAGTCCGACTAAACTTTGATAATAAAGGTGATGGTCCTTTGGGGGTCGTACTTAACCAGATATTGATTAGTCAGTTTTCAATTTTTCTAGTCAGTATCAAATAGATACTGATAGAGTGTTTCAAAACAGTATGCACTTCTACGTCAGCTTAAGGAAGAATGGAAAAAGGACTAGTCACTGATGATGTTCAGTATAATAATATGTAATGTAAAGACGATACTGAAAGTAAAGAATGCTTAGTTTTTACGTGGTTTGGAGAGATCGGCTCCTACGTCCATAGACTGATAACATAGTCAATCTACTACTTGAGATTAAGTCTTGTTTGTGGGTACAAGAGTAAACTTAGCTTTTGAAATTCTCCTTATCAGTATCCCGTCTTACTTAGTGTATCTTCTCACGCTTGTTGATTGTTGGGTTCGTATACTGAAAGGAATACGTTTTGCTTGTATACAACGTTCTCAGTTCACTATTATTATTATTATTATTATTATTATTATTATTATTATTATTATTATTATTATTATTATTATTATTATTATTATTATTATTATTATTATTACCATATTTGAATTGTTAACTTATCGCATATGTATGTCCCATTATCTCATTACAAAGTAGATCATATAGTGTGTTGTAGATCACAGAAGATCATATGATTAGATTAACCTTATAAGATATAAACTAATATCATATCCAAAACAACTTGAGGAAAAGTTGTTGGTTTAAGCCACAATATAAATAGAAAGTAGTATGTCTTGATTACTTGTTCATATTGGTACGTCTTTACGTATAGGATCACAGTGAGAAGCGTTCTTCTATTTGTGTCACAGCCCCTAAATC
This sequence comes from Salvia rosmarinus, assembly GCA_036937905.1. Classification (NCBI taxonomy): domain Eukaryota; kingdom Viridiplantae; phylum Streptophyta; class Magnoliopsida; order Lamiales; family Lamiaceae; genus Salvia; species Salvia rosmarinus. The sequence goes on from JAODLM010000582.1 coordinate 54,532, forward strand.
CTAAGTACGATTTAGTAGGGATTGTAACTCTAAACAGGTATAAATAAACAGGGAGATTCTCCTAAACAAAAGCCGTAATACATATGTCAAGTATGTTCTTGGACTTTAGTACATAACTTAAGTTCTTGCAGCGGAAAACATGTGATATGTACATATGACGATGTACTATCAAGGTATAAATCTTTCAGCGACAATATTCCTATTGCTCAACACTGCTCCATCCATCATCTGCTCAACCTGCACATTTAAAAACAAACATGCAGGGCTGAGTACAAGAATGCACTCAGTGGACTCATGCCAAAAACATTTTTATCATTTTTAGATTACACTGCCACATCTTGGTAAGACACAAGGGTTTTAGTCGAAAGGCCTTGTGCTTACTAAAACATTTTCATCATTTCTCAAAATCGTCGCCTGGCCAGGCATTTTTCTTGATGTGTATGATCCGTATCCCATATTCTCATCATAACATCAAAGATCAAACGTCGAGAGGGAGGCCTCCCTTCGAAGACGCCGTGACCGACCGTGAATTTCCCATACAGCACACAGTCACGTTCAGGTGTACACGTTAACCCTAGCCAGGCATAGTCTTCTGGCATCGATTTCATAAAAAGGTTGGGCGCGACCCAACAAAAGACATTTCATATCATGTCATCCAACCTTCACATCATTCATACATTTCATATCATATCGTTCCAACCTTCACACCATTCATTCTGGATAAGATCCATACACAAAACAGAACATTTTTGGCAGGTAATATTGTAAACATTTATCAACAGACGAAAATAAGCGTTGTAAATAAATTCATTTTGGTAAAACAGCAGAGTCATGTTTTGTTTGAAAAGAAAGCCCACCTGGACTATGGTTCATCTTAATTTGAGTCCTAGGTTTGATTGCTCGTCAATGTCCGGTCGTCACGTTTGCGTCCACACCTTTACGTAAAAGCGATGTTTAGTACGTCGTTCATGATTTTCGAGACTCTCTAAGTCTAAGATAAACTTCGATATTCTATATCGATATAAACTGAATTCCTTAATGAATTCAATACGCTTTTCAATTACGTATTTCAATTGAACAGTTCTCGTTCTTCGAGACACGTTCAACTATATTGTTTTAACCTTTTCGGTTTAAACGTTCAACGTATTTATACATTTCTCGACATACGGATTTCAATTACGAAATCTTTTCTTACCAACGAGGTTTCTTTACCTAATTGGTACGTTTTACGCATATTAGCGTATTTATCGAACGTATCTCGTACGTTGACTTTAAAAGTCAACAATTTTGACTTTCAATAGTAATTTCTTACTAATTCATGTTATAAATCGATTCCAATCGATTTCTTTTCGTAAAGTCCTAATTCTCGATTTATTACGTAAGTCGATGAACTTTATTAATATTTTTCTTAAATATTAATCCATTTATCCATAAGTCCTTATTATTCATTTATAACGTTATTAAATATAATGTTTCGTTATAAACATAGTGATCTACGTTTATAAAATTTTATAAATTCCAAATATGTCAAAATAATATTTAGACATATAATATATTATTACTCTTAATTAAAAAGGATTTAAAATCCTTATAATTCCTTTAATGCTCTCGGTAATTCTTAAAATTACCAAATGATTTCCAAGAATTTTTCTAAATCCATATAGTGTATTATTATACACTTATGGCCATTAATATGTATTAATATCATCCATATAACAATCGATCATCACCCTATTCACATATGACATATTTCACCTAGGGGAGTTCCAACACTTAGTCAAATTTCAAGTATTTATTTTCAGAAAAACAATTAAAGCAACTCAAGTGACATACTTTGACGATTCATAACTCTCGACTCAACATACGTATCATCGCAAGGTTACATTCGAAACCTCTAAACATGTACTACAAGTTCTAAGAAGGAATTCGATCCAAAAGAGTCGTGATACTGGAGATATAGGGTCTCAAAGTGGGCAACTCAAACTGACTTCTATACTTTGCGAGGGATTTTGCAGATTTAGCTTAACGACGAGGGATTTTGCGAGGCTCGTAACTTTTGACTCACAATACTAAAATGACTGCAAGATACCATTTTCAAACCTTGTAATAAGAAATACATGTTTCATGAAGACCATACTGGAAGATACTTGATGCATCGAGAAATACGTAGGTTCAAAGCTGCCTAGTTGGAATGGACAAATTTCCAGTAGGTGACTTTGGGTCAATGAACAGTATACTTATAAGGCTTGGTTTGGGATCATACTTTCCAGATCAAAACTAGACATGGTAAGGAACATTTCGTATGAAGAAACCCAAGTCAAAGTCGGACTACAAACGGCTTGAACAGCTCACGGAAAAGTCGGACTTGTAGAGTTCATTGACAAGGAATTAGACTTAGACATTTCGACCCAAAAGACCTAATGAAACGCGTCAATTTTAAAAATTCACTGAGGGCTTATTAAAACGAATATGATAATGCAACCTATCAGATTGAAAAGCCACTTAAGTCTAGTTTAATTCAGAAAAATCCTCACTCAATGATTCAAAATAGATTGGGAGATAAAAATATTTTACTACAAGCTATCGCTACAGTGACAGTTTTGTGCAGTTCGTTTGTAAAATCTGGAATAAATAGTAAAAAATTTTAGAAAATTCTGAAAATTTTCATAAATCTTATAGACATGTTAAATTATGTTTATGCCAAATTTTAGAGTTTTAACATTAGCCAAACTCGAAACGAAAGCCACGGACCGTGGGTGATGAACATGGCAATTTTACAGATTTGTGCATTGTTTTTGAAAAATACAATTAAAATAGTAAATCAAGTTGTATTGATTTGAAATTTTACAGAGACGTGCTAGACATGTTTAATTTTAACATAGATAAATGTCACATTCATCGGACCACTGTAACTTAGTCAAATAAATTTATTAAGTTACTGTTTTCGTAACATACTTCCAGTTTTCGTTTTAAGCTTATTCTTCTTGTAAATATTTCATATAACAAACGAAAATGGTGAATCTATCACCCCAAATCATCCCTAAGATCATTAATCTAAGTATGCAAGTATGATTTAGCCATGTCCAAGAATCATAGGACGAAGATATACCTCAGTCACGAATTGAAGATAAACAAGAGGGATGGAGCTTGAGCTCTCTCTCCCATGGAGGAAATGAGTCTCCATTGCAAGAAGAGGAGAGAAGAGGAGAAGAGAAGAGAGGAGAGGAGGGAGAGACGTCTGAAATTTTGGGGGAGAGAGAGAGGAATGGCTGATCCAAAAGGGGGAGGGAGGTGTAGGGTGGTGTTGGGTGATATGCATGGGTGACACTTGTCACTACACTCACATGCATATCAACACTTGTCACACACATCACTTGACACACACACTCTCTCCCCTACACACACACACACACGTTTTTACATATATATATGTATATGTGTTTAATTAATTTAGTTAGTCTATATAATTAATCAAATTGTTACTTAATAGATGCATGTAATAGTGGAAAGCCGACAATTAAATCCTTAGTGTGTGTATATATATATAGTTCTCGGCTATTACACATGTAATAGGTCCAATTTCATTTTTCATGCCATATATGTCATAACATATGGTTTAGATGATAAATAATATCATAGGATAAATTAACGGCATCAAATTATGCGATAAAACCCTAAAATTCGAAACTAGGGTTTTCGAAATTGAGGAATTTGATCAATATAAATCCTTAATGTTCTAGTATTGATTTAATGCTAAATAATACTGTAATTACATATAATAATCATAGGGAATTAATTTCTATAATTCTTTGATGAATAAACTCATTTTCCATTTCGTCTCTAAACGTTAACGTTTGAAAACATTTCAAAACGTTAATTATCGACTCATCTCGAAATGATCGTAATAGGGTCGTAATCACTTTATTAAATTATTCCATTTATAATGGAATTTAATTCTAAGCTTAACTGCTTAGGAAAATTTTACGGCCTTTTAACTAGAGATACGAAGTCGACGTTAAAGTAATACTGTCGATACGCTTTATAAACTTCTATTCCTTAATTCACGATTCTCAGTGAATATGAAATAGGAATTCATTCCTTCGTAAATAATCGAAATCATTATTCGATATCTTACTGATCAAATCATCTCAGCGAATTTCAAATTTACGGGTTTTAAATACCGTAATTAGGCATCTAATTCTGCGGGATATTAGAATTTGATCGTCGTGAAGAACTTAAATCTTGTTGACTTAATGTAACCCTAATAGGATCTCAGCTATATATACTTGTCTGACTCTCACTTTGAGTATCATGGTTGAGAGTTTTGTGATAGCTCATATACTCCGCATATTGGGTGGAAGCAGTTTGAATATGATATCTGGAAATCTGTATTAGGTAATTGTATCTGGTTTAGGTTGATGACATCTCCTTAAGAAGCTTAAAAGGTATATCGTATTAAACCATGCATGTTGAATTTATTAGATACGATAATTTAGTTGAATGGTATTGCTTAAGGAACTAATTATTTAATAATTAGTAATTAATTAATTTAGAGCTATCTCTAACTCTAATTAATTAATGGATGTTCTATATCTTAAATACGGAGATAATTTAAGTCTAATATAAGCTCCAACTCAAACGAAAGTAAAGAGGGAAGTCAATATTAATTCTATAATGGAATGGATTAATATTTATGAGTTAATTATGTTCTGTGTTGAACATCGAAAATTAATTCATTTGAGGCTCATCTTTATTCTTTGTATTTGATCCCTGGACTGGCCCATCAAGGTCCTTTACTAGTCAAATTAAATACACCCCTATAATAGTCACACTGAGACTGTTTTTTGATTATTGTATTATTTATTTAATACATCTTTTAGTCTAAATATAATTATCTGATATTAAAAGATATCAAGAGATAATTATTATCTATAAGGGAATTATCTTCTGGCTAGAAGATAATTATTTTTGTATTTGGAGATTGAGTTCTAATCCTAAAGGACTAGGATTTGGAGATCTCTATAAATACAAGGTAGGAGAAAATCCTATTATTCATTCACACTGCTGCTTGATGAGCTTGAAGTGTTGGTCTTCTCAACAACTATAGCCTTGTGCTAATTCAGCTTTTTGTCATTCTTGGCTATCAGTGCTTTCCTTTCTTTGTGGCTCTGTTCAGGACAGTCGTATCTGAAATGCTTCTTCTTTCCATAGTTGAAGCACTCATCATCTATGAACTCAAGTCGACTAGGCTTATCATCAGTTCGATCCTTGCTGGTTCTTTCCCTGTAACTCTTGTCACAGTCACTTCTTTCTTTCTGGTACTTGTTGTACCTCTTCAGTTAGGATTTTATCTTCCCGAATCTTTCAGGCATTAGTGTGTACTAAGTTAGCAAATCTTCATTGTTGCATTCTCATTTGTCTTTAGTTGTTTTCTTTGGTTCCTTGCTCTTGTCAGCTTTTAGGGCAACACATTTGCTCTTGTTGACTAGAGCTTTTTCTTCAGAAACATTGACTTTGGAAGACTCTTCAAGACGCTGATATCGCACTCATCGACCTTCAATGCAAAGAAGAGTTTGTCAGTAGACATCTCGTTGAAGCTCGCGCTTTCGTGAAGTGCTACTGTATAGACTTTCAATCAGTAGCTAGGAGTGTCTATAGGACTTTCAAGTTGATCTCTCGTTGAGTATATTTGTCCTTGCGCAGGGCGAAAATCTCATTGTTGATTGTTGCAAATCTGAGTTCTATATCATCAATAGATTCTCCTTTCTTCTGTTTGAAGTTATCAAATTTTTGACAAGCTATCGTTAGTTTGTTCTCCTTGATCTCTTTTGAGCCTACACAAAGTCTCTCTAACACGTCTTCTGGGAACTGTTTCATAATATGAGCCTATCGTTATTGTCTCATATTTCATCGCCTTCCTAATATGAGAGTTGGGAACTGCTCCAAAGATGATGTTTTTGGCCAAGTTGTCAAGCTCGTCTTATTTGCGTTCTTCTGACGTGAAGTCAGCTTGATCCTTGGGCATGTACTCGTAGGTCGGATCTTTGCCAGGTTTGGTGCCAACCTTTGTAATCTTTTCTTTGATGATGATTGGTTCGTTGGTGATTACCTCCCACATACGGCAGTGTTGTGCCATGAGATAGCTCTTAGGTATGAACTTTCATATCTCATAGTTGTCTACCGCGAATATGAGGAGTAATGTCGACCTGCTATAGTTAGTTTCTATCACAACAAATATGCAAAAATATATAAGTTTGGATTAGTTTAGTTGAACAACATACACTTAGGTAGAGTGAATAGTTCTTGCGAACAACCTACTCTCATACCAATTGATGGTCCCTTAGAGGTTGTATTGGTCTATGAGGAGGGGGATAAAATACACCAGTTGAGGTAAATTAAAACTTTTTCAATAACAAGATTGGACCTTCATCGATCAAGAGATGTCAATTAATCAAGTCGATTCAAGATTAGTATCGATATTCTTGATCAGTTCAAGTATGGGGAATCGTGTACTAAGTGATATCAGCTAGCAATCCTACCTATTGCCAAAACAGCTGGTCAGTTAGATTGATAAATAATGTGTGTGTAGAATGTGGTGGTTACGTTTTGACTTTACTTAAAACTTAAACTGATAGAAATACTTAGTCAGATATTGATTAGTCAGTTTTCAGTTTCTTCTCATCAGTATCAAATGGATACAAATAAAGTGTTTTAAAACAATATGCAGTACTGCGTGAGTTGATGATGTCAGTTCAATAGTATGCAATGTAAAGACGATACTGTAAATAAAGAACACTTAGTTTTTACGTGGTTCAGATAAATCAATTCCTACGTCCACAGACTGATAACACAGTCAATCCACTACTTCGGGTTACGTCTTGTTGGCGAGTAAAAGAGTAAACCTAGATATTAAAATTCTCCTTATCATTATCATGTCTTACTTGGCGTATCTTCCTACTTTTGCTGGTGCTAGGAAACCTTTGTCTGCTTACGGGTGTAGTCGACCTAACCTCTTACTTACATGTGCAAGATAATTAAGCTTTCAATAACTAACACTTCGTTGCTTACTTGCCCAACTTCTACTTAAACTTTGAGTAAAAGATTTTCCAACTAGGGTTTGAGTTGTCATAGACGACAACTCAGTATTTCTAGGCTTGGAGTATTACAAGGTAAAGACTTAGAAAAGATAAGAGAGTGTATCTTTGAAATCTCGAAATGATAAATATATGTAAGCTATGATAATTTACTATAACATTTTGAACTCTCTTCTTCGAAATCGCTAGGTGAAAGTTCTTGAGATATAAGCTATATGTGCTTTGAAAGTTTAAATGTTGTGTGTATTTATAGAGTGGATGATGAATAGTTTCGTTGGATGGAATACCAATCACATCCATTACATTTGTCATTTGAAATGTATCCGTTAGATCCTTGTAAGTCGTTTTCGGTGTCTACAACATCGTATAATGTAGCTCTATAACTTTAAAAAGTGGTTCTAACTTGTCAAGATATTTTGCAAATTCGCTACGCCATGTGGCAACTCAATACTCAAGATTTAAATAACTTCGTGTTTCTTAAGTTGGGTTAACTCTGTGTCTTTTCAGTACGTTAACTTCAGGTTGTATCATTCCGAGTCTGCTCCAAGTTTTATCAGCTGGTTGGACTCTGTCTTTTATCAGTTTGGTGATCCTTAATCAGTTTGACGCTTCAACTAATGTTCTTCTCAGCTGCTGGTATGACTCTTAGTCATATTCTTGACTTCTTTGTTTTTAGCAAAGACTAGATCTTGATCTCGGTCTTGACTTAACTCTTCAGTAGCACTAAATCTTCAATATCGTTGTACTTCAGTCTGTGATCCTCAATAGTGCTTCTCTTCAATTATGTTGGTACTGGAACTTCTTTCATTACGAGTGACTCCAATACTATTTGAAATCCTTCAATATTGAGCTTCTTCACCTGAAATATGTAAATAAAAAGCTCCCTAACAAGTGAGCCCCACTATGTTTCATCAGCGGAGCAATCATCAACGAGGTTATGAGATCTAATCTAAACATAGATAAGATATAATTTATCCAACAAAAGGGATAAGTCAACATTTATTCTCTAGTGAAATTGATAAATATTTATGAATTAATTTATGTTCTAGGCTGAACATAAGATAATTAATTCATTTTAGACACATTATGTAATTTATATCCCCTTAGTACAGTCTCACTAGGACTATGTTCTGATTATTGTATTATTTATTTAATACATCTTATAGTCTAGATAGGAATTATGTGATATCAAAGATATCGAAAAATAATTATTTTAGAAATGAATTATCTTCAGGATAGACGATAATTATTGTATTTATTAGATGTGCCAGAATCTTATTACATTAGGATTCTAAAGAGAGCAATATAAATATAGCTAGGAGAAAATCAGTAGTATCTTCAGTCATATAGTGATTTTTGAAAATCTCACATGGGAGAGAAAATTTGATGTTCTCCATAGATTACTCTTACTCAGCATTGGGGATAAGGCATCCGGGACATAGTTTATAAGATCATAACTGGAGTCAGTCATTGGTCATCTTTGCCGGAAATTCACATGTAAACACAAAAAAACTTCTATGTGATACAGTTAACATAGGAGCATGCTAGAAATATAACCAATGCATGATGAAAACATCAAAGATAGATCATCAGGAACACGAAAAGTCATATTTCTCTTCATTTGGTATCAGAGCATCGGATCGGTATCTTGGCTCTGTTGAATTAATTCACGTTTGATTATTACGTGCTTTATAATTAAGTGTTGCTCATCGTTCATCGCGACTCTATTATTTGTTGGTTTTTCATTGGAATCGTTCTTCACTAAGAAAAAGCATGTGATTAGATTATGATTTATTTTCTATAAATTATATATCTAAAAGCAAAAAACGAAGACGAATAACATAAAGAACGAAATGAAATAACGAGTCTTGACGCACGACACGGGACGTGCACATAGCACGGGTAGCGGGTGCCGGCACACCCACGTTGGTGGACAACAACAAGCATTGGTACCCAGTGCGTGTGCGTGCGTATGTGGGACCACGAGGACGATGCAACAGCGCCAAGCGTGGGCAGTCCCAGCGCCAGGCACGTGCACGCACTAGGTGACGGGGACGGAGCACGAGGCACACTCGAAAGAGGCGAAGCAGGAGTACACTGGGCACGCTCTAGGGCACAACATCAGGCAGTAGGAGGTGGGGCAATGCACATGGGCTCGCTCTAGGGAACAACCAACGCATGCATAGCCCAACACACTTGGGTGGGTTTCGACCTGACCCGTTTTCCTGATCCGGATTCGGATTGACCCGAGTCCATTTTTCTAACCCAACCCGTTTTTCGACCCAAATCTATTTTTTGACCCAAATCACTGTTCTGATCCAAATCCAATTTGTTTTGTCCAAATTCAGATTTGCCGAATTCGATCCGTGCCTGAGCACGCGAGTCCCGTTTTAAAGACAAATGGAGATACATACTTATTAAATTTATATAATAAATAAGATAGAGACATACAATATCCACGAGGGGCCATGATGAACGGATTTTATTTTATTATTATCGTTCAATGCATGTAGTGGATATTTAAATTATTCAGTAGCATGCAACGTATTTTAATTACGTGGAAGCATGGGATAAATGTTTACATGATTAACTGCGTTTAGCAAATATGCTAGGTTTATCACGTTTTGAAGCATGATTTAGAATTCTACGAGCATGTTTTATATGTTGAGTTCTAGAAAAGTATGTTTAGAATTACGTGATCTTTATAGACAAACATTTCAAAATAAAAAGACTAAACAAGAATCCCGCATGTTTAAGATTATGTCCAGACAAAGGAACACCACACGCCTTTGTGAGTTCTTCTTGAACGACGAATTGAACACTGTAGAGTTCCAATATCTGTACGGTGGCGGGCAGTGGAGTGCATGCTTCGTACACATGCACTCTATTGATTCATGTTGATCTTTGTGGCTTGGATATGAGAAATTGATGTGGACTGGGATGATAGATTCACCAAATTTGCGTGTAATATGTGTATGCATATGAAGTACGTGTTGAAATGCTTGCAAGAATATGATAGGCTAATGAATGATTATAGGCTTGAATGAAAACTGTAAGTTAGCCATGAAAAAAGTGACTTACAAAATTAATTGACTAGTTGTACTAGTCCGATGGCTACAAAATTTATCTATGTTGTAATTGAACGTGTCTAGTATGTCCCTAGAACAGTTTAAATCAATCTTAGATTTTTTACTATTTTAAATATATTTTATAAACTCATTGCACAAAGCTATTAAAATCGCCTGTTCGATGTTCACGGTCTTTAGATTTACTATAGAGTTAGACTAATTGTAAAATGCTAAAATTTTACAGAAACAAAAATTAGGGTGTTTATAAGCTCTCTGTAATTTTTCAGATTTTTCTAAAAATATTTACTATTTATTCCAGAATTTACAAATGAACTGCGCAACACTATCTTGGCGAAATAACTTGTTGTAAAATATTTTTAGCTCCCAACCTCGTATGAATATTTGAGTAAGACTTTTTCTGCATTAAATTAAACTCAAATGGGTTTCCAAACTGATAGATATGTAACACAAATTTTTTGTATTTAAATTTTATAAATACAAAATTGTATACAAAATCAATTGAATTTGATATATTTGAGATGAGTTCGATCTCTATCTATCCTCTGATTCTTCTCTTCAATATGGATTCTTGAATGATCTTGAATGTTCTTCGGATATTCTTCAAGTTGTTGGAGGGGATGTAGTTCCTTGAGCTCCTTGAACTTGAGGGTTGAACTTAATGATGTCGATCTGAAGGACTTCAGTCTTGTTTTCAGATCAACTGTCGGATTTGATTTGATTTGTTGAAGAACGTTTGAAGATCTTCAAGTTTGAGCGTTAACGTGGAGGGTTTTCACCATATTTTCGAATTGAACGCCTTCTTTGAAATGATTTGGAGGATGATTTTCGCGAAGAACGTGGTGATTTGCACGAAGAACACATTGAATGTTTGAAGAAGACTTCGAATGTGGAGAAGACTTCACCGATGATTCTTCGAGTGTCTTGAGCTCTTCGAATCTTTCTCTTCTTCACTTCACTTCACATCTTCTCCATTTATGACAGTCTTCAACTCCTATTTATAGATTTAGGCTAGTGGACTTGTGGGCTTATGGGTCTTTTGGGCCATCAAGCCATGAGCTTGGACTTTTGAGCCATCAAACCATGAGCTTGGGCTTATGGGCCTTTTGAGCCATCAAACCATGGGCTTGAGTTTATGGGTCTTTTATGGCTCATTTGGCACAATTTGAGTGATTATATATCTTCGATGTATCGTTGCCACATGTCATGCTCCTATTCGCCAATGAAATTAAATATTAATCACATATCTATTTAATTTTGGAATAAATTCCATTAATAAAATAGAAGTATAATTAATTATTTAATTCGTGTTTTACACGTGGTGCAATATAATTTGCTAACAAATTTTAATTGTCTACAAGGTATCGTGCCTAAGGACTAGACTTATCTTGTAGGACTGGTTAAAGTTCATTCAAGGATAACCAGTGGATGCGTACGAGTAAGATGAGCTGTTGGTACCAGTAGGGTGATAGGGGGATCTATTTTACGCAATGCATTTCGGGTTATTAAGCACCAAGTTATTTACTTAAAATTGAGAATTGCATGTTGCTTTTATGCTCATTGCTTAGTGTTGACCTTAGAGCGGTTGATTCCCTACGGGTACGGTCGAGAATAATTAACGATTATGCCTCGAGCTAAGATCTGGCTGAGATAGTGTACATGGAAGTTCAGGCTAGGTGAATTCGGTCGAGTTCCCCAGTTTAGGCGATGTTGACCATTAGTGAAGCGTTGTTTCCCATTATGCTCCAGTAGGTAGCACAAATGAGGTGAGCTATGATAATTGTTTTTTTTTTTTGTGTACTACGAGCTTAATTTGATCGAAAAACTATGTTTTGCATATATATGGATAATTTATTTTACTTTTAAACCTCCCTATGATATGTGGTTTAACATGTACTTTTCTCAACTACATATGAACTGTTATTTCTTAAAAGGGGGTACTCGATCCCACTGAGTACACTAATACTCATCTCAAAATTCTTTCAAATGTTTTCAGGTTGAGGAGTTGGCATATCAAAGTGAGATGACTGTGATACCTAGGCATTGACTGGTAGTCTAGCTTTCCATTATCTTCCTAAAGTTATAAGACATTGACTTTGTCATGTGTCTACTTTCCGCTTTCGAGTTGCTTACTCTAAGATACATATGCCTTTATATCTGGGATGGTATTTGCACCACCCTATTCTTATGTCAATATTTCGAATGTTTCACTATTTATTTGGATTTATTTTCTTTTTAAATTATTTGTTCTCTAGAAACCCTGTCATATACGTTATATTGCTTCTATACATATATAATATTATTTGTAAGTATTATCCTTCGTTTCCATTATTCTTTCTTTATTTAATTTATAATTCATGATATCCCTTTGTTCTGATCTGGTTGATCGGTGGGATATTACATAAGATTGCAAAGGATTAGTGTTTCGACGGTTAGTCTCTGGTTTGAATCCTATTGATCGGTGGGATATTCCTTTGTCCTTACTCCCTTATTTTTTATTTTTTTTAAAAGTATTTTCTACTTGTATTTTTCTTACAATTATTTAAATCATGTGTGTTGTTTAAGTTTTTTCTTTCTGATTTTCTTAAAGTATTTTCTGCTGTACTTTTTTACAATTACTTAAATCATGTGTACAGTTTAAGTGTCAGTTATCCAAATATCAAAGTTTTATGCTTTTAATTTTTTTTCTTGAAATATTTTTCATAATTGAGTCGACGATAGTCTCATCCATGATTTTAATCTTTATTTAATATAAAAAGGAAATAAATTGAAATAACTAATTTTAAATACTTTTGGAAACAAAATCAAAATATCATGTTTCCAAAAATTATGTGATTTGAATATATCTGATTCTTAATCATCACAGAGGTTAAATCAATAAAATACTAATTTATTAAAGAGGTGGTCTCCTGTGTGTGCCCGCGCACAGTGAAACCACCTTATTTAATTAATTAGTTAATTAATATTAATTAAGTAGTTAATTAATCTTAATTAATTAATTAAATTAAATCTAATTAAAGTTAATTAATTTAATAAACTTTAATTATAAATTAATAAATATAATTTTAAATTAATATATCTTAATTTTGAATTAATAAATTCTAATTTTGAATAATAAAGCCTAATTATAAATTAATAAACCCTAATTTGAATTAATAAACCCTATTTGGAATTAATAAACCCTAATTGAAAATAATAAACCCTAATTTTGAATAATAAACCCCAATTTTGAATAATAAACCCTAATTATGAATTAATAAACCCTAACTTTGAATTAATAAACCCTAATTGTTAATTAATAAACCCTAATTTTGAATAATAAACCCTAATTTTGAATTAATAAACCCTAATTGAAAATAATAAATCATAATTTTGAATTAATAAACCTTAATTATGAATTAATAAATAAAATATAAAATAATAAAATAAATTACAAAACTTGTGCGCGTCGCGTAAGCGCACACACAAGTTTTTGTCTTTATTAAAAGGTATTAATTACTCAAATTTCAAAAATATTGCAAAATGATACAAATACCCTCATTATGTATATAAATATACTATGTAAATTTATCAGTGCTCAATAGATCTGTGGAAAATATTAGTGGTCCAATTTTTACTTTGACACGTCTCGTTAGACTTTAGACTTTAGACTTAGACACGGCTCTTTAAGAAGAACTTTATGAATTGCGGTCAAATTGTGCTTCAAACTTGGACACGGCTCTTTAAGAAGAACTTTGTGAATTACTACTTCATAAATCTTGAAAGAGACGGTATAATACAATTATGAGTCAGAAAAATTAGATGGCTTTTACCATCATAACGAAATACGACTAAATTAATGGTTTTGTCTGCAGAATATTGATAAGTACTGGGAGTAGAAAAATTGTTAATTTATTTAATAAGGATATGACTAAATTTAAAATTACATTATAGCTTATCCAATAACGAAGTTAGGAAATTTTTTCTGAGGGACCGATTAATAATAATTTTTAAAACAAAATTATAAAATAATAGTAATTTAAATAATATAATAAGTTTATTGTAATCTTTTTAAAAATTAGATTGATAATATTAATTCACATATAAAACTTTATTATTTGCATATATCTTTTATTTTATCAATATAAAATATATTATAAAAAAAGAAAAGATAGAGCCTTTTATCAACATAAAACAAATTATAGGAAAAGGAAAAGGAAAGAAAAGAAAATAAGTATAGAAAAAGAAAAGGAAAATTTTTAGCTAAGAGGAATCGAACCAATGTCTCCTAAATAAGAGACGAAAATCATAACCCACTAAACTATAATAGACTTAGTTATTAAGTGTTAAATATCTTTAGAGAGAGCACATATATTTAACTAAAAGTTACTCCGTATATATAATGTTATTATTTGCAAACATATTTTATTTTATCAACACAAAAAAGAAAAGAAAAGAAAGAGTACAAAATAGAGAGAGAAACATAAACAAGTACATATTTTATTTTATGGGTTATTGGCATATAAATACGCAAACTTTGATGTGATTTTGGTTTTGCACACGAACTTTAGAAATAGTATATAAATACACAAACTTTGATAGATTTTGGTTTTGCACACGAACTTTAAAAGGAGTATACAAATATACGAGCTTATTAATTGTAGTAATTTTACCATAATTTATTTTTCGGTCAAATTGAAACTGACATGATATTAGATATGATGAGTTGGCAATGATGTTGAAATCTTAAAGTTCATGTGTGAAGAAGAAGAAAAAAAGGAGACATTTGTAGTAGCCTACTTGTTCGTCATTTTCTCCATTTACAATGGTGAGTTTAAGATTTCAAGTGCTCTCTTCGTTTTGTGTGTTTGTGTTATATTCCTTTTTTTTTTCTTTATCGTGAAGTGTATATATGTTTTGTGTGTTAATGAGTCAATGTGTGTGTTTTATGAAGCGTAAATATTTTTTTATATTTTATTTATTAATTTATTTTCACGTCATTATCAACTCATCATATCTAATACCATGTCAGTTTCAATTTGATCTAAAAAAAATAAATCATGGTAAATTTATTAAAATTAATAAGTTCGTGTATTTATATATTCCTCTTAAAGCTTGTGTGTAAAATCAAAATTATATCAAAATTAATTAGTATTTATATACTCATTTTAAAGTTCGTGTGTAAAATCAAAATCACATCACAGTTCGTGCATTTTATCAACATAAAATAAATTACAGAAGAAAGAAAAAAGGAAAAAAGAGCCCAAAATAAAGAGAAAGAAATAGAATAGAGGAAGGGGGAAAAAGCACAAATTAAAAGGACAGAAACAGAAGAGGGAAAAAAAAGAAAGAAAGAAAGAAGAAATAGAAGAAAAAAAAAAGATTGAAAATAAATAAAGAGAGAAAAAAGAAAGAAAAAAAGAATGAGAGAAGAGAAAAAAGGAGGAAGGAAACGCTGTAACAGGGGTTTGAAAACAGCTCCATCAAATAGAGAAGCATCACAATTCCTAACTATCAGGCAAACATTTTTAGTATATAATTACATATTAAGTATATAACAGGTTTTTTCAAAAAAGTTGGGAGGCCCATGGACCCCCATCAGGGCCACCCCTGAGGGTAGGCCACCATGGAAGGTCGTCCAGGGCCCAACATCTCAGGGGCTCAAATTACCTCAAAAAAATAATTTTATTTATAGATATAAAGTTTTATTTGGATTTAAAACATTGTAAAGTTTAAATATATTTTTGTAAAGGTTCAAACTATTAAATCTTTCTATATTTTATTTGCAGATATATGTCTTCATTTGGTCCCAAAATATATTAAAAAATATTGATGTTGATTATTAATGGTTTTGTATTTGCAAATACCGAATAAATTATTTTTTATGATACCGTATCGTATCGTAGATGAGAGTTGGGATATAGAAATATAAGGATGAAAAGTAAGTTGTATATGTTTTTGATAATTTTTTATTATCTATTTCTATTTGTAGTCACTTGAATTTTACGTAAATATACAAATTCGATTTATTTTATAAGTATAATAAAATGGATCATTTTGGACGATCTAATAGTAAAGTCAGTTCATGTGGCCAAAGATCACAAGTTCAAATCTCGCTATCGCTAGGTTCAAGCCTGTAACACCTGATTTTTAATTTTGGTTTAGTCGTCATGTGTTGTTTGCAAACTATTATAAAGAAACATAAGTTTGACCTTGTACGCATAGAAGATAGTGACTGAGGGTTTTCTATGAATTTTAAAAAATAGGGGCCTATATTCCTTATTTTGACTAGGGCCTATAAAATATCAGGATCGGGGCTGACCCCCATACCCTTATGTAGCTACGTCCCTGAGCTTATCAAATAATTCCTTTTTTTCTTCTTTTTATATGAGCAGCCAGCATGATTAAACCAACTATTGAGTTAGAAAAGAAGGCTTTGTGTATTACCCCAAACTGTTTAAGAAAAAAACTATTCATGTAAACCTAGATAAGATGCAACTCAATAACGAGATTTATCCAATGCACACTTCGATAGTGACTATGGATTTTTTTCATCGCAGAAAAAATGGTTAGTTGTACATTAAATCAATCCTATTATGGTTATTGTTGGTTAGGGAAGAATAGGTTGGTAAAAAATGATGGAATAAAGAAAGAATAGGGAACGGAAAATTCCAAAATCAGGCAGTAAAATATACTGTTTACCATGTGCTCCGAGCAATGTAAACTACATTACACTCAAAAGGTAGCCACCGTAGAGGTGTTCAACCAACCCGGAACCGGCGGTTCGGAACCGAAATCGGAACCGGAACCGGGTCAATGGTTCTGGGGCCGGAACCGTGGTCAATCTGTTCGGTTCGGTTCAACCGACCGCCTCCTATCTCGGTTCCGGGTTGGTATATCCGGAACCGTTGAACCGGCGATTCCGAACCGCCGGTTCATGTATTTTTTTTAATTTTTTATTTTTTTCGATTTTTTTTGTAATGTAATATGTTTAATATCATCAAAATACAATTATTATTACATAAAACACATTTAATAAAATCTAAAACACAAAAAATACATAAAAAATAAATAAAATGGAACCAGCGGTTCACACGGTTCCGGGCCGAACCGGTGTTTCCGGTTCCGAACCGTATGAACCGTCGATTTTCCTTAATCGGGATACGTAGACAACTTAATTATAATATTTTCCAATATTATAATTAAGCTCAAGCTCTTTTTTTTTTCTTCAATTAAATTAAAGTATGGTTTTATTTGCATAAGTTGTAATTTTTTTATAAGTTTTAGTTTATTATAAGTTGTAATTTTTGCTACAAGTTGTAAATTGTAATGTGACAAAAGAAAATGTAATAAAATATTTTTCTTATTTCATTTACTAAATATTGTGCCCAATATTATTTTTTTCTTCATCTATATATACAAATATAATTAAAGAATACAAAAAATAATTAAAAAAAATAAAAAAATAAGGCGGTTCACGGTTCCGAACCGTGAACCGACGGTTTCGAACCGGAACCGTAACCGCCGGTTCACGATTCAGAACCGGAACCGTTTATACCCTTTAACGGGCCGATTCCGATTCTGAATTTCCGAACCACCGAACCGGCGGTTCCGAACCAGAACCGGAACCGGCCCGGCCCGTGAACACCTCTAAGCCACCGAATATATTCCACTGCTTTACATATTTTGTAATATATATACCATCAATAAAATAGTAATAACAGGTGAAGTGCAATAATAAAACAAAATAGGATTTTGTAAATTAGTGATGGCCATCAACAGCCCAAACAGGGTACAACCATTGCTTGATCAACTACGCTAAGCACCCATTGGCTAAAAAATTCAGGAAAGGTCCTTGCTAAATAATTCACCCCAGGAAAATTGTACACCAAACTTGGCCACATAAATAAGATTTTGGAGAGAATTAATAAGGTGATAAGATAGTGACTACTATATAAATCAAAATTCAACAACTAAGTTTAGTAGTTAAACCTCTAGCAAACCCCCCCTTACTTGATTTGGTTAATCCCACCCAAATTTGGCTATCCTACCCCCCACCCCCACCTACATATGGAAGTCGAATTTTGTGGTTGCATCGCTGAAATTGGTGTGTTCAATTGTCTTTTGCAGGTTCCCTTTTATAGCCCAATGTGATTGTCCGTGAAGTGGTGTGACCATACACGAGTCTAACCGTCCCGCTACTTAGTGTGAAGTGCAAAGTGCGCCTCTAAAGCATCCACTGCGACAAGTGCGACGTGCTCGGATTCGGATGATGTTGGGTTAGCCATAAAATAGTTAATTAAAAACCCACTTTTGTGCAACATAGTTGGAACACACTTGACTACTTCTTGTTGGTGTAAACTCATTTATATATAGCTTAGAACTTCAATATTTTTTCAATGTGGGATACATTAAATTCTCAACCATTAAGAAGCTAACTTTGTGTATTAATTTTCATACATCCCACATCGAATTTGAACATATAAATACATTAAATTGATCTACACTAAACGTAGATTCCAAAAATAAGCTCATATACAACTTTTTCCAACAAACTTCACCTCATTACAACAAAAAAGAGATATTGCCACATACTTTTTATGACACATAAGATACGTGTTAGGATAAACCCTCTATTACGACAATGGATTTTATATATTGATTTAATTCTTAAATATCTTACGCTATAGCGACATAAATAGCCAATGTTGTGATATTTGGTCAATTATGTCATTTTTCAGTGTCACTAAAACATGAAATAGATTTGTGGAGGTGCGTACCTTCAGATTGAAAATGAAAATATCAATAGAAAGAAATAGAACTGCCATTATGCACCTCGCGCCAACCAATTTCAGCAAGTTAATAAAAAAATTTCACATTAAAATATTTGTAAAAGTAACTTCTCCCGCGCTACCCCTATTTCTTGCTAATAGAAGTAGAAATTAACTCACCTCTGATTACCTTTGCCTCCCTCGCCCCATTACCCTCTCACTCACACGCTGCTGCCTCTGCCTTCTCTGCTATTCTTATGAAACTTTCGTTATTTGATTTCCACTTCGATGTCTCGTTGCCGCGGCTTCCAATTCCTATTCCCACCGCTTTGTTCCGACGATTTTCTCTAGGGCATTCTTGACCAAATGCATCGTTCCCAAATGGTCTGAACCCTAACTGGTTTTAATCGACCCCTGAAGACACAATTTTGTTGACAATTTTTATTTCAATCAATGGCAGGTGGGCATCCGACTAAAGGTGAAATAATCGACAGCAATCTGGCGTATACTATGGTGGGCAGGAGGTTTAGTATTGGAACTGTATGACATTTACTACGGTGGTCATGAGGTTTGGAAGTTTTGGATTATTTATTACCTCTGTTTGGGAATTATATTTTGTGGAATTTGCTTGTAAATTGTGGTGGTTTTCACTGAAAGTAAAATGCTTGAGATTTGATGTGGAAGACTATAGTGCTATTTCTTTAATCGAGCCGTATGGTTTTGATTGAGCAATGCTTGGCAGATCTCGTAGTGTAAATGTAAGTGCTCATTTATGAAAGATAGATTTTGGGTATGGCTTCTGCTATTTTGTCAACTTTCCATTTTTAAGATTCATGTTAATTCTATAAAAGCATAATATATTGTGAAAATTCCTATTTTGTGGTAATAGGTCACAGTATACTCTCAGAAATAGTATTATGGTTCTGGTGCACTTGTTGTAGTGAGTTGGAAAACTCCAATATCCTCAAAGCAAAGGCTGTAGTTGATCGGTGAGGATTATTGCATTAAAAAATATAGATATCATGTAATTTTTTATGTGTTTTTAATCTTTGCTTGTAAATGAGAATGTTGTAGTATTTTAACTGAGAGTACTCTTAAGAAAAAAAAAAGAATTCCATGCCAAAAAAGGATACGAGTGGAATAATCTTGTTGGGTATAATTAAGAACCACACTTCATGGTTGCTAGAGTTCATATTTATCTTTTTACTTTTCTAGCATTAATAAAGAGACCAGCTACATGTATGCCATCTCTATACATATATATATATATATATAGGAAAAAATGTATTTGTCGAACATGCTATTACATTTGCTGCTTGGAAGATTGATGAGATTATAGAGATTATATTGGTTAGAATGTTACTGATGCATTTTGAGAAGATCTAGTTGATCAATTAGTTTTTCTACAATTTGGTGATTCCTTTTAATTATTATGCACGTGCATTCATTTTGCTCGCTCCTTGATATTATTTTTTACGAATTACTTCCATCAGTCATCCACTATTAATTACAAACGGCTTGCAGTAGAAGAAAAAAATATTTCTGCAAGATGTGACATAAAATTCTAAATATAGATTTCTCTGGTTAAAGTATACGATTCATGATAGTGGGGGTTTTGCATACCTACTTTGTTATTAATTCTCACCACCTTTCTTGCTATATCCTCTATTCATGTTTGTGCAGTATCATAGTCACTGCATAATCCAGTTGCCAATGGAATTTCGATGCTTGTTAAGCTCTTATCAAGTGGAAGTCGCAATGCGATGAAGTCAGAAGAAGAGAATGATTCTCTTGACACTTTCATCAGACAAACTATTGGAAAGGAGACTCTTCTCCCTTCTCCAAGAATAGAGAATAATCCAGTGCAATGGATACAATTGCTTCATACCTTAGATTAGTCAGGTTAGTAAATGCTTATAGTTGTATAACTTTAAGAAAATGATGGAACAAGAAACATTAAAGTTTGTATCTAATTCTATTTAATGTCTGAACAGTTTGGTTCTCAACCAAAAATTGTTCTCGAGGATTTCTTTGTTAAATATTTTGCAGAAAATAAAGGTTACTTCTGAAAAAAAGAAGTTTAAGCAGCCACTGGTGAACAATTCTAGATTTGGATTGAATCGCTTAGAAAGATAATCAGTACGATATCATTTGAAAAGTTAGATGGTCTATTGTGGTTGAATTTATTTTGAGATTTTTGTGGCATAATATTAGACTGAGTTCCTTAAACTTTGTAACATGGCATATAAGTGGTCCGAAAGGTGGATTACATTAAAGTGTTTTCACTTTTGTGGTTGGTGACAGAAGAAAATTCATAGATGAACAAATAGGAGGAATAATTTTGGGGAATTACAATTCATATGCAGCAGTTGTTTGCTTCAACTTTCTCGCGTCTGGAATGCAGAGCCTCAGAGTTGACATCGGTATATTCTTTCCTTAATTCTTTCGGGGATACTTGGATGCTATATTGCTAATACTATACCTGATTGAGTTCATATGTTGGGATAATCAACACAACTCAGAGATTTAAAGGAGTTTGTTATATAATTCTCCAAATTTGAAGAATTTTGTGCTACATGGATTTGTTTAGTTCTTTCCAGATAAAGAGTTTTGCGAGTGCATCGGAGAAGGTAGCTACATCACAGCTTTGGAAGAATAGAAGAAAGACACTTTGGGAGAATACAAGAATCTCACGGCAACACTTTAGTTTTTTTGGTAGCATAATATTTATATGTTTTGCGCTTTAGTTTGAGATATCTTATAGATTAGTGCTACTTCGAGAGCTGATAAGTTTCTATAGATTTCTAATTCTTGTATCTTGATAACTTTTATTTGTACGATGTTGTAATTAAATTTCTTCTCATATTTGAATAGGTGATATTATTTTGTTTCAATCAGATGTCTTTTGATATTTGTTCTCTTTGTTCAAATTTATCAAAGTAGAAATTGAAACTAAAAATTATAGAATTAGTTTAAAACGTAAATTTTAAAATATTCATAAATAATTTTTAATGTATTAAAAGTGTCATTAATAATTGTTAAATCGCATTTATGAGAAAAAAAGTCACAAATTATAGTATGCAGGACGTTTAGAAATGTCACAATAACCCAATTTTTAGAATTTCAAACAATACTAAAATGACACTTATTAGTGTCGTTATATCCAAAAAGGGCTATTGCTACACTGGTATACGTGACACTAAAAATCTGTGTGGAGATAGGTCAGATGTCATTACAGGTTATTTGTAATAGCATTTTTTGGTGTCCTTAAAAGCAAATTTTGTTGTAGTGCCTTTTGAGTTTTTACGACTTACTCCCATGTTTCACATGCAACCAAGTAATCTTGGTTTGCAGATAGAGCGACGCCATTTGCAATCGCAAGACCCTCGAGAAGAAGAGATGTGGTGTTTGATGAATGATCATATTTGAGGATGTGCCCATGCGGTTTCCCCTCCAGAATATGAAGCTGCAACTATGGAATTCGAATTTTGTGGTTGCATCGCTGAAATACAATGTGCCATTCCATGAATCTTGTGGAAACTCAACCACACGTCACATCAGCATGTATACAACCCAATTCAAAAATCAAATGGAGTAAAACTACAAAATCTTTAAAGATAGACAAGGGTGTCGGAGAAGAGGTTATTAGTTGCTACTTTACTAGTAAGTAGTTAACACGAAATGAATTACATTAGTTTATAATCCATCGAGTTTCGATGAAAAATATTTTATTGTATTTTATAAGTAGAAAATAAAAAATTAGTCAATATTTTATTTCAAAACGATAGTATTTGGATAATTCATTGAAAAAAGTGTTAAAGAACATATAATATTATATTAGAACATTAGATCAAAGATGTTGTTTCTTCGATTTCTTTCCACTTCTGTTATCTGCAATAAACTAATAGAAACTAAATTGTACGTATGTTTAAAAAGATAATAATAAAAAACATCATCTAAATATAAAAATTTAAGACTAATTTATATAAAAAATTCTCTAAAATATAAAAAAGAATAAAAAATGAATTCAAATAAAAATTTGAAATTATACAATCTTTGAAATCAATTTAGAATGTATCATATCTATTTGTCCCAAATTCTAAAAAATGAGTTTACTATCCCTTTCCGTACCAGCTACACATAGTAACATATATACCATCTAGTTACCATAATTAAGGAGGTAATATATTTAGGTATAAAATACTTTAGCCATCTGGACCCATCCAAAATACATGTACCCGTTCCAATCCAGTTAAAAATTAAGTATAAAATACGTTAGAAATTCAATTCAAAGTATTAATACGGAACTATACGATCTATGAAATTCATTTAGAATGTATATATTATATATCTTATCTCGATTGAAAACTAATTTTACTACTCATTTTTGGACAAGTCTCGTATAGTAATATCATTGGATCCGTCCAGAATAAATATACATTTTCTTGTCCCAAAACTGATAAAATGTGCCTTTACTACCTGTTTTTATCTCAAACTCGTATACTGACACTCATAAATATCCAAACCCGTTTAAATTTATACATATAAGTTGTTATAGTAATTGGTATTATTCGTTTACATACTAGTCCGTATAGTAGTACCTGCTAATTACTCTAATTATAGAGGTATATATATTTGGAATATATACTCGTAATTATCCAAACTCAATTAAAAAATGATTTTACTATTTGTTCATGTCCCAAATCCATATACTAATAGCCGCTAATTACCCAAAAATGTTTAAATTTATAAAGTTGTTACAGAAAAGTGTTATATGTATCAATAAAGATCGAACATTACAAAATAAATATTAATAATAAATAAATAAAATATTAAAAAAGCAACGATACTTCCACGTAGGAATGTCAATAATTGATCGGACTCGTCTAGATATATACATGTAACCATCCCAAATCCGAATAAAAAGTGATTTTACTACATATTTTCGGCTCTCGTATAGTGATACTAATAATTATTTAAACTCATTTACATTTACACACCTAAGTTGTTATAATAATTGATACTATGCGTTCGCGTATTGGTCTGTATAGTAATACTTGCTAATTATCTGAATCATCGAGATAATATATTTGGAATATATACTCGTACTATCCCAAAACTCGACTAAAAAATAATTTTACTATCCGTTATCTTCTCAAACTCATATGGTATACTCATTAATTACCCAAATATATTTATATTTATAAAATTGTTATAGTAATACCCACTAATTACCCACAATAGTCAAATTTATAATATTCTTAAATAATTAAATATAAGTTATTACAATAATTAATTATCTCTATCAATGAAATCCAAACAATATATCGAGCAAACGTTATAAATAAACAATATAAATTACAATAAGTACGTCAATTCTTAGAATTTTATGTCCGATCACAAAGCAAACAGTCTTTTTATCATGTCGATACTTATAGATCTAATATATAAGTCTATGTGTCGTGATCGTGTCATGTTCGTGTTTAACAACAAACAATATAAATAATAATAAATCCTTCAATTCTTAAAATTATATGTTCAACCGCAAAGCAAATAGTCATTATATCATGGTGATACTTTTGGGTCTAATATATAAGTGTTTATGTCATGCCCGTGTCATGTTTGTGTTTAAACAAAATTGTGGCATGTTCTTGGTCGTGTCGAGCAAATTCTTAATGAAAAAATATTTGAGTTTGGTCTTATCATTTCATGTCATGTCGTGTCGACACGATAGATTGCCAATTCTAGGTAATGTTTAATTTGAGGTAATGTTTTTTTTTCCTTTTTTTGCAGTTGTAATGATTTTTTTTAAGAATATTATATGCAATATTAATTCATCATATAATCCAACATGAATTTACCTTAACTATAAGTCTTAATTATATGACCTAATATGAAATTTTTGGAAATATGTAATCATGTAATAATTAATTTTCTAATAATTATTATATTAGTTTTAAAATGATAGATTTCTGAATTCTGAAATATGATATAAAAAAAATCGGATTAGTGTGATGATAAGAATCTATAATGATACATAAAAATGATATAATCATAGAAAATTGAAAGATAATTGTAGAATGATTTAGTAATTAACATAATTTAATTTCTGTAAACTATATTAAATTATTATATTGTAGATATTAATTCAATTAGGTGCAATTTAATTAGAGTAATGTTTTTTTTTTCTTTTTTGCAGTTGTAATTATTATTTTTAAGGATATTATATGCAATATTAATTCATCATATAATCCAATATGAATTTACCTTGACTATAGGTCTTAATTATATGATCCAATATATTGTTACCTTAATCATTGGGGCAAGTAACATATAATGTAAAGAATAATTAATGGTTATTAATTGCTAGATTACATACCTTATTTATACAATAAATTATATATATTGAGAAGGCACATATTGTTGCATTTAGAGAAACAAAAATAAAATTTTATGGTGATGCCACGTAAGATTGAGGATGAATATGGTTTCTTTAATATGTAATAGAATATATAAGTAATTAAATTATTATATTGTAGATATTAATTCAATTAGGTGCAATTTAATTTGAGTAATGTTTTTTTTTTCTTTTTTGCAGTTGTAATTATTATTTTTAAGGATATTATATACAATATTAATTCATCATATAATCCAATATGAATTTACCTTAACTATAGGTCTTAATTATATGATCCAATATATTGTTACCTTAATCACCGGGGAAAGTAACATATAATATAAAGAATAATTAATTGTTATTAATTGCTAGATTACATACCTTATTTATACAATCAATTATGTATATTGAGAAGGCACATATTGGAGTATTTAGAAAAAGAAAAACAAAATTTTATGGTGATGCCACGTAAGATTGAGGATGAACATGATTTCTTTAATATGTAATAGAATATATATATAAGTAATAATTCAATTAGGTGCAATTTAATTTGAGTAATGTTCTTTTCCTTTTTTGCAGTTGTAATTATTATTTTTAAGGATATTATATGCAATATTAATTCATCATATAATCCAGTATGAATTTACGAGTTAAGGTCTTAATTATATGATCCAATATATTGTTACCTTAATCACTGGGGCACGTAAAGTATAATATAAAGAATAATTAATAGTTATTAATGGCTAGATTACATTCCTTATTTATACAATCAATTATGTATATTGAGAAGGCACATATATATTGGAGCATTTAGAAAAACAAAAATAAAATTTTATGATGATGCCACATAAGATTGAGGATGAATATGGTTTCTTTAATATGTAATAGAATATATAATTAAATAAGTAATTAACAGATAGGATCATTTATCATCAATAAAATTGTATTTGGGTGGCCGCGTTTATTATGATAAACACTCTGCTGTGGACAAAATTATATCTTTATTAGTTAAATATTAATTAGAAGTTAATTAAATTTTTTATAGAATTTAATAATTTTCAATTAGAATTTATTATCTTCAAATTTGATTTAAATAAATTAATTCTTAATTAAACTTTTTAATTAGAATTGTTAATCTGGCTCAATTAAAATTATTATTTCTCAATTAAAATTTAGTGATTAGTTCATATATAATATTTTTATTTTTATTGTTAATATTAATATTAATAAAATAGTAAAATTAATATTTAATAATTAGTTGGAGAGCAATTGATACCACACTAGGGCTAGTAATTTTTGATACGACACGAGAACACGATACGAACACGCACGAAATTAACGGGTTAGTGTTCAGCCTTATCATGTTCATGTCCTTATCGTGTCGACACGATAAGGACACGATAATTTTGTGTCGTGTTCGTGTCGGATCCGTGTCGTGTTCGTGTAACACGATAATTTTCGTGTTGCATTCGTGTCGGATCGTGTCGTTTTCGTATAATTCGATAATATTTATAAATATTTAATATTAATTTAATTATATTTTTATTTTTTTATTATTTTATTTTCTAATTTTAATTTGAATTTATCATTTAATGTCGTGTCGTGTTAACCCGAAAAAAAATCGTGTCATATTCGTATTCGTATCATGCTCATGTCTTGTCCGTGTCAGTACATTTCGTGTTGTGTTCGTGTTCGTGTTGGACAGATCCTTAACGGGTCGTGTTCGTGTTTGACCTTTTCGATCTCGTTATCGTATCGTATCGTGTCGTTATCGTGTCGACACGATAACGACCCGACACACCCGAATTATCAGCCCTACCCCACACTAACTATTACAACTCTTGAAAATGTTGTTAGCGCCATGGATGAATGTATGGATACTATAGTGTATTTATATGAGTTTCTTCAATGTAGTTTTTTGAGTTGTTATCAATGAAAATTTATAGTTGAAGTTGCGATTGGTTCTCATAATGATACACTTTTAGTTGATTGATGTGTTTTCTAGCTTTACCGATTACAGACGACAACTATAACAAATAGACATTAAGCAGAAAGTAATTGTAAGATTTGGCGAAAATCATTACTCAAAATCCAACGATATATATCTGGAAAATTGATAATTCATATTGTAATATGAAGTAAGTATTCTTTTTTTTCCAAACAACTATATATATACTCTCGTGGGTGGGTGATACAAACTGCACTTTGTTGATACGATTTTCTAACTTGGTACATATCATAATAGAAAAGATCTCTATAAATGAAAAATACTCCTGATTAAATCTTGATAGAAGGCAGATTTTTTTTTTATTTCAAGAAATTCATTTATCTCTTATAAGGGTCGATTAAAAATTTAACTATGGTTGATGTTGGAATTTCCTAATATTAAATTAAAAAGAATCTTGTTCCACATTGTTTTTGTAAGTGATCGGTCCCTTTTCACACGTAAAAGGCGTATATAGAAGGTAAGTCGAGTATCGTATCCACATGGATTGTAATACGAAAACACAGAAGCTAGCTCAACGATAATTCATCATTATTCAAGCACAGAAAATTGGGTGAAAGGTTTTAAGGGCTTCAGAATTTAATCCAAAGCAGGCGTAACCATGCAGAAAATAAAACAAAACAATAAACACACGGAAGATAAAACAGATAAGAGAGACTAACCCTAGGGATGCATTAATCCTATCCACAACGTATGTTTATCCTGTTCCTATTAGCCAATTTTAATCCAGACAAGATGGAAGATCACATATATAACCAACAACTTGCCACGACAATTGTGGCGAGAGATTACGAGTTTTCCTACATTCTAGGTGAAAACAAGTAACTCAAAAGGATCACTAAGAATATGCTTCCTACGAATATCCTATCTCAACACGACTCAAGGCTTATTCGTATCATGCATTCAAGATCGATTGACAATTAATACAATTACGTAATTAACCGACAACTAGATATGCATCAAGATTGATCGAAATCAACACATATAAATAAGCACCAAGAATCATGAATCAATGCACGAAAGTTAAATAGCGATAATGAAATCACAACATATAGGATCGAATCATGCAAACCCTAGGATCAAGATGAATTTTAGCTACGCATAATTAAATTACCAAAGCAATAAATAATTAAATAAAACATAAATTAAGATAGATAGATAAAACCGTAAGAATCCACGAAGAACAATTGTAGCGACTTGAATCAGGAAGAAATTTCAATTCTAATACTAAACTATGAAATTTGAATGAAAATACTTAAAGAAAAAGCTAAACTAAATTAAACGGGAAAAGAACTTGCAAAAGAAAATAAAGAAGAATTTGTGTTCTGCTCTGGAATGGTGTTCTAAAACTACTGATCTATCTCCTATTTATAATAAAACCCAAGCTCCCTTTTTCATAAATTCCCAATCCTATTTCGACTGATTCAATCCTATTCGACTCGATTCAATCCTATTCGACTCGGATTAGAAGTATACATGGACTAGGTGTCTCAAATTGCTGAAAATTCATGATTTCTCGCGAGTTTTGCCCTTGACCTTAGGTCGCGAGCAAAACTCGCGAATCGTCTTTTCTCGGCTGCACGCGACATTTGTTTCTTTCGTTCTCTCGTCCGGACTCGAATTACAATCCGTTTGCGCCACGGACTCCTATTGAGATGCTCTTTAACATAGTTAACTTTGTACATCCATACTTGTCAAATCCATTTCATCATATTCAACGTCGTTTTCAAGCAGTTCTTCTTCGCATGAGCTCATGTTGGGCTATTGATTCCTCTTTATCGTGATCCACCTTTTTGACATTAAAACCTATGCTAAAATGACATGAAATACACACAGCATAATATCTTCCAAGGTAAACATAAATATATCAAAAGACAACTCAAAAGATCACTTATCACTTAGAAACGAAACGAATATAGCCTTATAAATCATGTAAAAATGAGGCTTATCAACTCCCCCAAACTTATCCTTTTGTTTGTCCTCAAACAAATCAGAACAAAAGAGAGACGACCAGAGACAGGTAAAGAGTCGAACGATAAAAGCAATAAGCCTAAGAGCAATGAGCAATAAACGATTCATTCAAATGAATCAAATCACAACATCTTTCGTTAAACTCCACACATCATAATAATCATAAGCACAAGCCTTCTCAAACTTGAATCCTCACGACATGGATATATATATAAGAAATCTCAAACACTCAAGTGTATCAAGGAGGATGTGTATACTCTCAAAGTTTAAAAACACATGGAATCTACCATAAGCTTGCAAATCGTCTAATTCTCCATTGCTCAAATATGTGCTCAAGAACTAAGATCAAAAAGGTCTTTATAAAAGGTTATAATGTAGGCTCTTTGGTAGTATTCGGATATATTTAGGCTAAGTGACTCATAATCCCATAATGAAAAACACCATAAGTAACACAAGACATAATTCCCAAATTTTCACAATTTATTTCAATTCTCCATACCAAGAAGTCATTTTTCTTTAAGCACTCCATAATTTTCATATAAGTGATATACTCATCTCAAAGCACTAGCTACTTACCCATTTATGTTCTTTGCACACACTTGTGTCATTTATTTATTTATTTATTTTTTTGAACTTATATGGGTAAGCAACTATTTTTATTATTATCACTTCCTCAACAATTATTCTCTTTCCTTTCTTTTTCTCAACCTTTCATTCAAGCAACCAAAAATCACACTAACAACATAACCCAACCCACGGCTATATGAATGAATAAGGTAGGCTCAAACGGGCTCATCAAAGGATAATAACATAACAAGTTAGTGTTTGGATAGTGTATAGGCTAAGAAAAGAATGCCTAATATCATTTCAAAATTCTTAAGCACATCAATGCAACCTCGAAAAGAACCGAGCAAGTTAGAGAAACACATGCTATTTCAAACTATTCACACAGAAATAAACAAGACTGAAGAAATATGACAGTCGAAAGCTCAAGTCTCACAGGTTTCAAAAATGCGATCAAGTTCTCAAAGGCTCAATACTCACAACAATCATAACATGCTTCGTCTCACAAAACCAGTTGCAATAAATTTTCTAATAAAAACAAATCTCATCATCGGCTGCTCGTCATTCAACTCAACCCACAAAACAGACACAAAACCCAAACACGAAAAACAAAACAAAACAAAGAAAAACATTGGGTTACCTCCCAACAAGTGCTAAATTTAAATGTCTTTAGCTAGACCAATACTAACCTCGATCAATCTGGCGATTTGGCAGCAGTCTTCTTACCAAATCTTTGCTTGCCTCCATATTTTGCGTTGATTGTAGACCACCACTGAGTGTGGAAGTGGCATCCCCCAAACTTGAACAAGTCACTCGGAGTTCCATGCCGAGTCCATCTTTTCTTTGTAGCACCCTTGTCAACTAGTCGGTTGACATCCAAGCTCGAGATTGGCTAGTCGCAGCGATGGTGATTGAATGACACTCTTCATGCTCTGCACTATCGTGTCGCGGGATGGCGTCATAGATTGAGATTTTCAGCTTCTCATCGTTAACACGAAAAGTTAGATCACCTTCCTGCACGTCAATTAAAGCACGACCAGTTGCTAGAAAAGGCCTACCAAGATTAGTGGTTGATTTTTAAATTCAGGAATGTCTAAAATAACAAAATCTGCTGGAAAGACAAAATCCCGAACTCTTACCAACACATCCTCAACTATCCCCTTAGGGTATGCGACTGACCTGTCAGCCATCATTAACGAAATGGAGGTCTTCTTCAGTTTGCCCAGCCCCAAGCGATTGAACACATTTAATTGCATCAGGTTTATGCTCGCTCCTAAATCACACAACACATTGGGGAACGTGTGCTCTGCAATCTCGCACTCCAACGTAAAATTGTCGGGATCCTTCTGCTTTAGAGGGAGCTTCCTCTGCAAGACAGCACTGCATTCTTCGGATAGGGTAATTTTTTCAAATTTCCCAAATTTCTTCTTACTTGCAAGCGTGTCTTTTAAAAATTTCATGTATCCCGGCATGTTTCGCAGCGCTTCAAAGAGAGGCAAATTGATCTCAACTTTTTGAAAAATCTCTTTGAAACGCGCAAACTCCTCGTCATATTTCGACTTGACTAGTCGACTCGGAAATGGGACCGGAGGAGTGTACGTGCGAGAATTGGATTCTGGAGGCCCTTCGCGGTTGACCTCGCGACCGCTGGGAAGGTCGCGAGGCGTCTGCTCTGTGCTGCAATCCTCCTTCGCGTTCGAAATTGCGGGCGCTGTGTCGCTCGCGAACAAATCTGGGGCGCGCACAATCTGATGGCTCGCGGTCAGGCTCGCGGGCGCGTGCTCGGTCGCGAGCTTCCGTGGGCAAATTTCGGGACTCTTCGCGATCGGGCTCGCGGTCGCGAGCTCGGTCGCGAGTTTCTGCTCCAGTTTACTTTCTTGCTCCGTATGGCTTGGGTAAGCTTGTCCACTTCTCGTCTGGATGGCGAAACATTGATTTTTCGGGTTTACCTCCGTATTACTCGGAAATTGATCCGTCTTTTGTAGTGCATTCAACTGTACGGCTACTTGACCAATCTGATTTTCTAAAATCTTCATATGCTTTCCCATAGCCGTCACAGTGGACTCCAAATGATTAATCTTCTGTCCGGTGTTGCTTATAAATGAGTTCTGGTTTGTCGTCAATTGTTGGTTGCTTACAACCAACTGCTGCATCATGTCCTCTAGACTCGGCTTCTTCGTCTCTTGAATCACTCCATTCTGAACTGAGAAACCTGGCGGAGGCTGTTGAAAATTATTGGGGTTGGCGTACGAGAAATTTGGATGATTTCTGTTATTTGCATTGTATGCCGGATTTCCCCCATGATTCCTCTGATTGATGTGGTTGACCTCTTCTGTCTCGATCTGACTCTTCAAAAGAGTGAATTGCATCATCAGCTCGTCGTATTTCGAATCAGTCTCGACAGCTGCTGCTTTAACCATTGGCGTTCTCTCCGTTGGCCATTGATAACTATTTGCCGCCATCTCTTCTATGATGCGACTGGCCTCCTCTACACGACGATTCAATAAACATCCACCTGCCGACGCATCCACTATGCTCCTTGTATGCCATGTCAGCCCACTGTAGAACTGCGTGATCTGCTGTTCTTTGGAGAATCCGTGTTGTGGGCACTTTCTCAATAGGTCCCCGAATCGCTCCCACGACTCGAACAATGACTCATCTCCTAGCTGGGAGAAGTGGGAGATCTCGGCGATGATTTTCTGGGCTTTGGCTGGCGGAAAATACTTTGAGAGGAACTTTTCGCAAAGATCCCCCCAACTGTTTATGCCCGTGCGGTCCAAACTCTTGAACCACTCCTTCGCCTGACTGCGTAGAGAGAATCCGAACATGCGCATCCGAATCGTGTCTTGTGGCACCCCATTCTGTTTGATGGTGTCACAAATGTCGAGGAATGTCTCAAGATGCGCATTCGGGTCCTCTGTGACTCCTCCCCCAAACTGCTCTCCTTGTACCATGCTGATTAGGGCGGTTTTAACTCGAAGTTGTTTGCATTGACTTAGGGCCCCATCCGCCTCCTTGGAATTGTTCAAGGGAGGTCGGTACATAAAGTTCAGCGGTCGCGTCTGGAACAGGGACAAGGAGTCCCATATTCGCCATCTGGCGCTGCATCTCTGCGAAATCGGCTAACATGCGTGCAGCTTGCTCGGGAGGAATGCCCCCATTCTGTGGATTAGCTGCCATTGCAGCCCGTCTCTTCTCTCGTCCTCTTCTCCTTTGAGAGCTTTCGATCTCGGGATCTAGTAATATTTCAGGAGGTCCCTGAGATCTTGTACGCATAAACTACCTGAGAAAAGAGAGAATTCAGCTCTGGTAACAATAAATAAATAATATAATATATAACTTGAATTAATAAATCCAAATCGTCAAATTATTCCTATGCAATCTTTACAATCCCCGGCAACGGCGCCAAAATTTGATCGCTCCCTTTTTCACACGTAAAAGGCGTATATAGAAGGTAAGTCGAGTATCGTATCCACAGGGATTGTAATACGAAAACACAGAAGCTAGCTCAACGATAATTCATCATTATTCAAGCACAGAAAATTGGGTGAAAGGTTTTAAGGGCTTCAGAATTTAATCCAAAGTAGGCGTAACCATGCAGAAAATAAAACAAAGCAATAAACACACGGAAGATAAAAACAGATAAGAGAGACTAACCCTAGGGATGCATTAATCCTATCCACAACGTATGTTTATCCTGTTCCTATTAGCCAATTTTAATCCAGACAAGATGGAAGATCACATATATAACCAACAACTTGATTCGACAATTGCGGCGATGAGATTACGAGTTTTCCTATCATTCTAGGTGAAAACAAGTAACTCCAAAAGGATCACTAAGAATATGCTTCCTACGAATATCCTATCTCAGCTACGACTCAAGGCTTATTCGTATCATGCATTCAAGATCGATTGACAATTAATACAATTACGTAATTAACCGACAACTAGATATGCATCAAGATTGATCATAAATCAACACATATAAATAAGCACAAAGAATCATGAATCAATGCCAGAAGGTAAATAGCGATAATGTAAATCACAACATATAGGATCGAATCATGCAAACCCAGGATCAAGACGAATTTTAGCTACGCATAATTAAATTACCAAAGCAATAAATAATTAAATAAAACATAAATTAAGATAGATAGATAAAACCGTAAGAATCCACGAAGAACAATTGTAGCGACTTGAATCCGGAAGAAATTCTGAATTCTAATACTAAACTATGAAATTGGAATGAAAATACTTAAAGAAAAAGCTAAACTAAATTAAATGGGAAAAGAACTTGCAAAAGAAAATAAAGAAGAATTTATGTTCTGCTCTGGAATGGTGTTCTAAAACTACTGATCTATCTCCTATTTATAATAAAACCCAAGCTCCCTTTTTCATAAATTCCCAATCCTATTTCGACTGATTCAATCCTATTCGAACGATTCAATCTTATTCGACTCGGATTAGAAGTATACATGGACTATGTGTCTCAAATTGCTGAAAATTCATGATATCTCGCGAGTTTTGCCCTTGCGACCTTAGGTCGCGAGCAAAACTCATGAATCCTTTTCTCGGCTGCACGCACGACTTCGCTGTTTCGCTTCGTTCTCTCTCGTCCGGACTCCGAATTACAATCCGTTTGCGCCTAGGGACTCCTATTGAGATGCTCTTTAACATAGTTAACTTTGTACATCCATCCTTGTCAAATCCATTTCATCATATTCAACGTCGTTTTCAAGCAGTTCTTCTTCGCATGAGCTCATGTTGGGCTATTGATTCCTCTTTATCGTGATCCACCTTTTTGACATTAAAACCTATGCTAAAATGGCATGAAATACACACAGCATAATATCTTCCAAGGTAAACATAAATATATCAAAAGACAACTCAAAAGATCACTTATCACTTAGAAACGAAACGAATATAGCCTTATAAATCATGTAAAAATGAGGCTTATCAGTAAGTAAAGTGAGGAGCTCCTTAGTGTTATATAAGGAGCATAAAGTTCTTTGTTACAAGTGCACCAATCACTACATTATAGTCTTGTGATTAAATTCTAGTTTAAATTTCTTTCTTAATTTCTCTTGTGAGAATCTTGATACAAGGGTGAGAGTTTGTCAAAGGCTTGTAATAGTGTAGGGGGGGTCAAGAGGGAGAGGTATACTATGTGATTGTAGAAATTTATCTTATAGTTAATTTTTCCTCCGTGGGTGGTGGTTTTTTCTCCGATTTTGGAGTTTTCCACGTTAAATTCTTGTGTTGAGATTGTTGTTCTTTTCTTCCTAATTTTTCGTTTTTTTCCTAAGTATGAATGGGGACATAATGTATCAACAGTGGTATCAGAGCTTGGTCTAGGTCTCTTGATATTCTGAGTATGCTATGTGGTTGCAGTGTTGTCTGATCTTCCACATCAGAAATGATTTCTCGAGAAAGGTCTAGGTGTCTCTTGTGAGGCGGATATTCATTTAGGAGGTGTAGAAACTTATGTCAAGGGCTTCAAGTTCAATGAAGTTTGACGTGGAGAAATTTGATGGAAGAATCAATTTTGGCTTGTGGCAAGTGTCAATCAAGGATGTGTTGATACAATCTGGTGTGCACAAGGCTTTAAAAGGTAGGTCGAGTTCAACTAAAGATACAAACAAAAGTTCTGGTATCAGTGATGAAGATTGTGAGGATCTGGATCTGAGGGCGGCAAGTACAATTCGTCTCTGGGATTTCGAGTGCCAAAGAGTTGTGGAAAAAAACTGAAAGCTCTGTACCAAGCAAAAGGTATCTCAAATAGGTTGTACCTAAATGAACAATTTCACACCATGCGGATGGATGAAGGTATGAAAATTTCAGACCATTTGAGTACTCTTAATGGTGTTATCTCTTAATTAGAGGCAACTGGAGTGAAAATTCAAGATGAGGAAAAGGCATTAAGGCTTATCTTATCTCTTCCTCATTCCTATGAGCACATGAAGCCAATCCTGATGTATGGGAAGAAATCGTTGATTTTTGTTGAAGTCATGGGAAAACTTCTTTCCGAGGAGAGAGGGCTGACGAGTGATGTGCTAAATTCAACGAAAAATTTGACAATTGTGGCTTTTAGCAAATGGAGGAAGAAGGACTCCAAAGGTGTTGTTTGTTGGAAGTGTAGAAGAGTCGGGCATACGAAGCAAAACTGTCCAGGTGGAGCTGATCAAGGTGGAGCGGATCCGGCAACTAGCTCCGACCATGAAGATAACATTGTGACAGATGATCTCTTTTGAAGAGATGAACATCCTTATGGCATGTCCAACTTCCATGAATGAGGATGTGATGATGTTAGTTGGACCGCATGTGCATTGGTTTGGCATGTATGCAAGGTGTATGGTGAAAGTTATGTAGATGGCTGAAGAACTTCTACGATGGCCAAAAGCTAGAAGTTGCACCATAATTTTTATCAGCAAGTTTCGACATGTGCCAAAGGAAATTCTTATAATGGTTGATTCTAAGTGTTTCTCATATGGTGGAGTATGTTTATTCTCTTTTTTGAGGATGATGGTTCTTTGGGTTAAGAATCATGATTGTCGGTGAAGACAATGAAGTATTCTTTTATTTTAACAAGGTGGAGATTATTGGAATTTCCTAATGTTAAATTAAAAAGAATCTTGTCCCACATTATTTTTGTAAGCAAAGTGAGGAGCTCCTTAGTATTATATAAGGATCATAAAGTTCTTTGTTATAAGTGCACCAATCATTACATTATAGTCTTGTGATTAAATTCTAGTTTAAATTCATTTCTTAATTTCTCTTGTGAGAATCTTGATAGAAGGGTGAGAGTTTGTCAAATGCTTGTAATAGTGTAGGGGGGTTGAGAGGGAGAGGTATATTGTGTGATTGTAGAAATTTATCATATAGTGAATTTTTCCTCTGTGGATCGTGGTTTTTTCTCCGGTTTGAAGTTTTCCACGTTAAATTCTTGTGTTGAGATTGTTGTTCTTTTTTCCTAATTTTTCGTTTCTTTCCTAAGTATGAATGGGGACATGATATCCCAACAGTTGAAACTCGAACTTGTTATCCATGGCCATGGGGCCCCATTTTTGAGCTACGCAAGGAAAAAAAACTAATTAATCAAATCGAGTGTGCATCTCGTATTGAATGATCAATGCTAATTAGCTAGGTATCAATTAGAGGTGGTGAAATGGTTATTCGATATCAGTTATTACCGACTCGAAGCGATACCGATTAGTTATCGGTATCTAATAACCGATTAATTATTGGATTGTATCGGTTAGTGGTTTAAAGTTAATTTTAATTTTGATTATTGGGTATACTGATAACCAAATTGATATACCCTAATAAACGAAATTATTATAATTATTAATTTATTATTATTATAATT
Organism: Salvia rosmarinus; assembly: GCA_036937905.1. Classification (NCBI taxonomy): domain Eukaryota; kingdom Viridiplantae; phylum Streptophyta; class Magnoliopsida; order Lamiales; family Lamiaceae; genus Salvia; species Salvia rosmarinus. The sequence goes on from JAODLM010000582.1 coordinate 91,765, forward strand.
ATTAAATTTAAAATCAATTTAATTAGATTCAAATAATAATAATTTATTATATTATTAAATTAAAAATAAGTTTAACTAGCCAAATTGGTAAAAAAAAAAGAGAGAGAGGATAATTTCGGTAATCTAATAACCGAACCGACTAAGAGATCGGTTAATTGGATAACCAATCGATTTCGATATCGATAATTGAATTTGGGAATTTTGATTTTTATTAACAAAATTTCGATTTCGATTATTCAAAATCGATCCAATACGCACCTCTAGTATCAACAAAAAGTTAGAAATTCTACTAGGTAGAAACCGCTATGGTTGGTTCGTTATCTTGGTTGCAGTGCCACGTGTAGAAGGCATCAATCCGATTCCTCACTTGGTGAATTATGTGCCCAAAGCTCGCCTCTGTTAAGATGCATTTACATTGTCACATATCGACCATAAATATAAGTAATTATTACATATAAACTGATATCTACTGATTTGCTTGCGTGGCCTTCAATGTTTCCACCGCCGCCTATTGTTATGTACACCAGAGTAGAAGCATCCATAGCGAGCGTAATAAGCCCGTTGGTTACGTTGTAACCAATGTTGGAAACAAGTTCTTGTATCGTTACTACTAAACTTGTCAATGGACGGATTCTATATGAAACAAAATCACTAAATAAGTATCGGTTTCGATTATGAAACTGACCTATTAAATATCCAATTCGAACCTGATCGGGATCATCTAATTATGGGTATGGGTCGGATAATTACTCAAATGTTAATTTATATGATTTTTTCATAACTTAATAAAACAATAGTAATAAATTAATAATAGAATATCTAAATTTTTTTTATATAAATAGACACGTTAGACAAGTCTATAGTACATCCAAAAAAGAGAGTTGGACCTCGAACAACCGAGTCTGGTCTAAATCGGTCCAGGTCTGAGCAAGTTTGAAATCAAAACCAAAACCGCTATTAATAGGGTATGAGTGGTGTTCCGAATCGATACGGGTAAAACTCGGCCATTGACAAACCTAATTGCGACATATCAATAAAATTTACAATTTAATCAAAAATCAATAGAATTTTTACTAAGAATTTCCATACGCAACATCTAGAATATTCTTAAATTTCCCTGAGAAGACATGCAATATATAGAAACTCACGAAGCGCTGATAGGCGTGAATGTGTCCGGCGAAAATGAGATCAACTTTGTACTTGACGAACCACGATTCGAACATGACCCTTATGCTTGCACCATGTAATGGTAGCTGTTGCTATTCTACTATATATGGAGAGTGAACCAAAACGATCAGCCATGGAGTTTCACTCAAATTCACTTTCGGCAGTTCTTGTTCGAGCCAACTATACTGAGGGTGTATTTTACCTAATTCAACAAATAAAATAAAATAAAATAATGTGAAACCACATAAATTTCAAATTAGACCAATATTTAATTTTTAGCATAAGCAGAATAAGATGATGGTACTATGATATATGCAGATGCACGCTTATCGAGTACCAAAAAAGAGATGTACTTTTTATTGCCTTGTAAAGAACATGAGACCGGTTCATGTACGGTTTAAATATTGAAGAAAGAAATCTAAGACTAAAATTCACATAGACTAGGGCATCTCATAAGTAATAAAGCAGAAGCACTGATCTGAAATAGCCGCGGACAAAGTTTGAAGATCGCAAGAAACCATTTTCTCAAATAACTATATCTTGCGATCTTCAAACTTCGTCAATGGCTATTTCAACATTTAGGTTAGTGCTTCAGCGTTAATTGTTTATCAGATTATCATTACATAGAAAGCATGAATTTTTCCTTATGACATGCCCTAATTTATCTGATTTTTAATCTATTTACAAGAAAACAATACTAAAAGACATAGTACAAAAACCCCAGCCATCAAGATTTTGTATAGAAACTGTTACAAGCCACCAAATGTCCCACACTTGTTGTCATGGAAAGGATGATTATCTGCATAAGACAGATGCCCAACAAATATCACGATTTGTCTAGGGGTGAGCAACATACCCGAAAATCGAATAACCGAACCGAACCGAACCAAACCGAAAAATAAATTTGGTTCGGTTAATTCGGTTATTTCGGTTAAAACCGAATTAAAATTCGGTAATTCAGTTTTCGGTCGGTTCGGAATATTTTTAACCGAATAACCGAATTATATATATAATATTATTTATTTATTTATTTAATATTATAATTTTAATATATCAATATCTTTAATCCTATTCATTTCTCTCTCTCCCTATTATATCAATATATAATATTTGTAAAATATAACATTATTTATTTATTATATAATACTATCAATTATTTTTTTGCAAAATATTTTGTATATATAATATATAAAATGTATTTTATGCATATAATATCAATATATATATTATTTATATATTCATTTGAAAAAAATTTTTCCCTAATAATGAACCATTTTTATATATATAATATTATTTATTTATTCTTTTAAAAAAAATATTTTTTTTTGCTAAAATTTCGGTTCGGTTATTTTTTTGAAAAATTCGATTAATTCGGTTCGATTATTTTTTCGTCCGAAATCGACCGAATAACCGAATACTCACCCCTAGATTTGTCCTTTGGGATTGGACACAATGCTCCAATGTTTGATTCGAATGTACGTTTATCCTAAATCCCTTGCATAATTAGGTGGAAACATATGACAGAACAAGGGATTTCATAAAGTGTAGCATCAAATAAACCCTAGATCGTGACTAACCTATAACACCAAATGTATAAGGAACATCTGGGCCCACTTTAGGAGGTGTCCTAAAAGAAAATCTCCAAGTGTCATGATCGGATTTCGCTAATGATAACTTGATCCGAAACTTCGCAACTAACACAAAGTAAGGTAGAAACAATGAAATGATGGGATCGTTACATTCGGTCTGTAGCCAAACAATCAGACCTTAACAAGGATAAATAAAAGATTAATTAACGATCATAATGATTCTTGATAATACATACCCATACTAAATACATAGGTTCGATTGGAAGTGAACTTAGTTGTTCAATAGCTGCGATTTAACACAAACGTTTTCAACGGAAGACTTGAAATATGATACGTATATGAGAACACATATCTTGATAATTATAACTACAGTCAATAAAATTCCTCCTTGCACTTTATCATCGTTCATCACAGTTTAACCTACATATTTATAAATACATGTAGAGCTGAATATAAAAGTACTCAGTGGACATATGCCAAAAATTTAAACATTCCTATAGAAAAATATAATTGTCATACCATGCAAACAGTAGAACATAGGGTTTTATTTGAAAGACCTATGCCTGCTAAATGTTATTTGTGATTCTTAAAGTTCGACTGATCAGTCTAAGTTCTTTTCGTATTCTACCATATTTGAGCTTGTATGCCGGGAAGATGGCCACATTCCACGGACACGATAACCGGCCAACCCTCTCGCTGACTCAAGGTCACAAAGGTCATAAGTGTACATTGATCCTTACTAGTATCTTGCTTAGCATATGATCTGAATTCTATTATAGAAATTGACAAAGCCAATGCAGATATGTATCATACACAAATCAAAAGAATTTATGGCAAGACAATAACTTGAAAAGATTTCATATCAAAGCTTCTTGAAAAGAAATAATTGCTCAAGGTAATCATTCAACTTATTTGATATATAAGAATGCCCACCTGGTTGTTTCAACAGCTAGTAATGCTCACTTCACATCTTCTTCTTCCTTCGTGTGCTTAACCTTCATTGTGATGAATAGACGATAAGACATTCATAACTAACGATGTTCTTTACAAAGAAAAACTATTGATTAATGTCTTAAGGATTTGCATTCACTCTAATGTTTGGTCATTACTAGTTCATTTCTTATCGAAACTCGACTCAATTACTCGACTTAATTATTTGAAGAGAGTTATCGTGCGATCATCCATCTTACGATACACTTGTAGGGAAATCTGATTTTAACCCTCTCCCGAGGATCATCTTGGATGTTTAATTCATCATACATTGATTATATATCTAGCATGCACCTATATAATTAATTGCAACACGTTGGTGTTTTCTCGTGTTCACCTGCGAATTTGTCGGATAAAGAATTGGATCAAGACTCGTGCTTTGATCTTCTAGACTGTATCCCGTTTGCCTAAACTCCAATGCTGAGTGAGAGAAATCTATGGAGAGTACTGCAAAAGTTCATCTTCTTCCTGACACTTGGAAATTTCGAAAATCACAATGATCTCACTATAATTTTCGAAAATCTCTTTTGCATTAGGATACACTGATTTTCTCTCACCTTAAATTTATAATCCAACCCTAGAATCCTATTAGGATAGGATCTCTGCAAATCTAATAAATATAATAATATCTTTTCAGATAGAGAGGATCAGAACAAAATCTCAGTGGGATTCTTATGAGGTTGGCGAATTTGAGGAGTTCCAGGCCTTGATGAGCCAGCCTAGGGATCAAATGCAAGGAATAAAGATGTGCCTCAAATAAATTAATTATCTTATGTTCAGCCCAGGACATAAATTAATTCATAAATATTTATTCATGCCATTAGAGAATAAATGCTGACTTACCCTTTTATTTTCGAAGTTGAGTCGGGCTTGTACTTAGACTTCACGAATCCCCGTATTTAAGATATCACACGTCCATTAATTATTTATAGCATTCTGACTGCTTAAAATAATTAATCTCTTTAATTCCTTAAGTAGTACCACTCAACCTTATTAGTGTTTTCGAGATTACTCAACCTGCAGGGTTTAGTATAATAAATCTTTTGAGCTCCTTAAGGGGACGTCATCATCCTAAACGGATATGGTGACTCGATACAGGAAACTAGCATGACAGACAAGCACTGTCACCACCCAAGATGTGGAGAATCTTGGGTTATCTCATGTAACCCTCACCCATGATAAGTCAAAGTGATGGTCAACAACTCATACTTACCTAAAACCTTATCGAGGTTTGGATCAACGTAAAGTCACCGAGATCTAGGTTCATCACGATGTTCAGATAGAAGAACTCATCTCACTGTGATCCATCAATACGTCAGAGACGTACCAGTATAGACAAGCAACCAAGTCAAGTCACTTCTTATCTATACCGCAGCCTATACCGACAACTCGTCCTCAAGTTATCTCAGCTGTGATCCTATTTATATCTCATTAAGCTTCACCAATCATACAGACTTCTGTGATATTCTAGACACTGTATGATCTAACGTATATATGAGATAAATGAATATACATATGCAATCAAGTAAACAATTCAGATAGAAGATTGTAATAGTGGTAACAGGAATCATTGTATACAAGCTTAACCAAAACTGCTTTCAGTATACAAATCCAACAACACTAAGAACTGAAACGTTGTGATATCAAGGGTTGAGACCTATATTATTTGATTGTGACGACCCAACTTCTCAAGAAGTACGGATTAAACGGATCACCACTGGTATGATAATACAGCGGATAGACGCATAACTAAAACAATACAATTAACTAATAAGCTACTCATAATTGCATGAATTGAAGGAATAGGCTGTTTCAATACGAACCCAATTCACAGAAGGACTTGCCAAAAGATTCAATATCCAAATATAACTCAGTCAGGGTGTAATTCAAGGAATGAGTATCGACCTCAAATTCAATACGGAAATGAATAACATATATAACTAAAGACACAAAACAATATCAGAGTTTGGCAGTAAAAACGTGTGGACATGCATATGACGATACATGTCCAAGGTTCTAGAAATCCTTTCTATTATACCAACAAAAAACCTGCCACTCTGCACCACCTCGCACTCATCGTCAATCCCTGCTCAACCTGCACATCAAAAACGAGATGCAGGGCTAAGTGCAAAAGTACTCAGTGGACTCATTACCGAAAATATTTTATTTGTAAAGTTATTGAACTGCCCACAATAGCACATGAGGATTTTAGTTGAAAAACTCATACCTATCAAATATTTTATCATTTTCCAAAAGTGTTCGGCCGAACTATTTTATCGATGTTGTTCCATATCTGATCATTCATTCATTCATTCATTCATTCGTGCACTATGGAGGTGGCCACCTACACATAGTCGCCGTGACCGGTCGAGGTAGCTAGCCTTAACACACAGTCACACGTGTACATAATCCGAGTTAGTCCTTAACTAAGTCGGATCCGATCGTTACCCTTTTTTTACGTTGGTGGACCAACTCATTCACATACCACGTTGGATATACCAACTCATTCTCATTCCATGTTGGACAAACCAACCTCAGATAGGATCACAACAAAACATAAACATTTGGCAGTCAATAACAGTTCATGGAATAATATTTCATAAAGCTTTTGTAAATCATGCTTTGAGATAGACATGCATGTCATTTTTGTTTCAAGAGAGCCCACCTGCTAGTCCGAAGCTAATAGTTCTAAGTGGCAGGGTGTGATTGTCCTTCCTCGCCAACTACGTACGATCAAACCCTTCATAAGAAATTAGATTTTCTTAGATTCTTTCTATCGATCGAAGGTCGTTTATAAATTACGACTTAAAGTTCACAATTAGGGTTTCTTTATGGTTTCATGTGATGGTTTTTAAGATAGTTTCTATTATCTTACATTCTCAATTTCCAAACTATATATATACTTCATCTTTCATAGATGTACCTCAACTTATGAGTCATATACTCCTAGTCTATCCTCGACTCTTAGCCTTAGTGTTCTTCTAAACGTTATTACGTTATAGATTATTGGTACTCAAGTTATGTTTGGTGTATTAGGATATTCTCAAGCCACTAACTAGACTTAACAATTATAGTTACGTCCTAGTAGGTTACGCTTGATGGCTTGTCGTATTAACACGACGAATAAAGGGGAGTCTCGACTTATGATTTGAGATGTCTCATACCATCGCGTAAGTAAATACTTAGGAATTAATGGAGGTCTTTGTGAATACTAACTCGACCTTTGAGACATAAGGATGAACATCTTATGTTTGAATCTAAGCTTGCACTTTTCGACATTGTTTGTTTCTCTTAGCTCGTCGGAGATTGTGTAAGTTATATAATCGCTATTCGTTGTCGAGTTGTCTTAACGCTCAATCTAACATCGTATTAGGTTATCGTTGTTGAGGATTAACGTCGTAACTCGGCTTTTGGTTTCTTTAACTTAGGATCTCACGTTTGAGTATCCTATTGCTAATAGAAAAAACCTAATTCATGTCTAACTTCGATTCTCATTAATTCCTTCTTATGTTATCGAAATTTGTCGATTTCTTTTGGATTCTTGTACATAAAGTATTATGTTGTTTACGTTTGAGGTTTTGTTTGTCGGCACAACATAAATATAACCATTCAACACCATACACAACATACATTATACTAAAGCATTAGAAAACCCTAATTTCTAACATAATACACAATCATTGTGTATGTGTGCATAAGTGTTCCATTCATTTATCATAATCACAACCATTCATTCTAAACTTATAGATAAACTATCATGACATCATTCACAATTAAAATCAACTCATACTTAACCATTTTGCTATATTTTTTATAATTAGCAATAATTAGCATAAGTATCCAATAAATTCTAATAAAATCATGATATGCTCCTATCATGTTATAGAATTTAATTATCAACTCAATATCATCAACAAAATTAAATCATGAGCTAAAATAGAGCATTATTTTTCTGTATTTATGAATATTGAACATTTGTGTTCAATAAATTCCACATACCTCATAACATATTTATAATATGCATTAAACATGGAATATTAAATTTAAACAACAACTAAATATTTATAATATGAACTAATGCTTGGAATTTTTGGTCCTCACACATATATTGTATATGTGTTCAATAAATTTCCAACAAAACATAATAGATTCATATTATTTTCAACAAATAAAGATCAAATAAACTTTAAAATATATTCTATTATTTTTGTCCATTTTGAGCAAAAATAGGAGGAGTGTTTCAATAATTCCAAGATTAATATATGATATTCATATCATATATTAAACACTATACCTCAACTATTTTTCAACAAAAAAAATCAAAATAATTTTTAAAAATTAATATATATTTCGGCCCTAACAAAATAAATAGGAGAAATAATTCAAAAATTTCCATATTTATTCTATATGCTCCTAACACATCAACAAACAACAATATGAAATAACATTCACAAAAATATGCTTTATCTTCTATGAAAAAAATTATAACA